>CAKAOH010036469.1:0-29394 GCA_916701665.1 Sebastiscus tertius | reverse complement strand
TTATTTACCTTCACAATGATGTCCAACTTGTAAGGATCATGCATTTGTGGGATGAGCAGCACAGCTGATTATGTGGGTAGCGCCCAAGAAAAATTTGCCAAAATGCTCTGCCAATGGTAAACAGTGTATTCTCCTGTTGGTATTGACTCTTGTTTTGAGTTGTTTGGTGGATTGGATGATTGAACTCTCTATCAGTAACAAGGAACAAACAAGACATATTGGCAATTTTACACTTTATTCATTTAATACACCGTCAGGAGCCTCAGTAGCGGGTGGAAGATCCATACAGCCACAACAGCCTGGCACCTCCTCCTCATGCTGGTCACCAACCTGATCATAGGTTGCTGTGGGATGGCGTTCCATTCCTCAACCAGGATGCAACTTGGTTTTGCGCAACACCAGCTTCAACTTGCCCTATCGCACAGGCCTTATCCAGATTAGACCAACGTAGCATGCCAATGCTTGCATAGGCAAAATTCTCTGCCAATGGTAAACAGTGTATTCTCCTGTTGGTATTGACTCTTGTTTTGAGCTCCAGGTGCAGCCAATCAGGTGCCTGATGTGCATGGGGCCTGCTGGGTGCTGCGCCTTACTAAAGTGATCATTTGGTGTTTGCTACAAGCATCGACATGTCAAGTTGCTCTAATCTGGATAATGCCTGCGCGATAGGGCAAGTTGCATCCTGGTTGAGGAATGGAACGCCATCCCACAGCAACGTGTGACCAGGTTGGTGACCAGCATGAGGAGGAGGTGCCAGGCTGTTGTGGCTGCGTATGGATCCTCCACCCGCTACTGAGGCTCCTGTATTAAATGAATAAAGTGTAAAATTGCCAAGATGTCTTGTTTGTTCCTTGTTACTGATAGAGAGTCCAATCATCCAATCCACCAAACAACTCAAAACAAGAGTCAACACCAACAGGAGAATACACTGTTTACCATTGACGGAGCATTTTGGCAAATTGTTCTTGGGCGCTCCCCACATAATCAGCTGTGCTGCTCATCCCACAAATGCATGATCCTTACAAGTTGGACGTCATTGTGAAGGTAAATAAACAGGCTTTCCAACGATGTAAAATACAATGCCAAATAACATTGTAACAACAGAGAAATAATCCATCAAACACTAATTTCCAAACCTATTTTTCCGAGTTTAGTTTACAGCACTGTCGATAGATATCTCTGTCATCATTCCAATCATCAGTGAGAAAATGGCCAAGGTATTTTATTTCCTTGCATGTCATGAGAGGAATATCGCATAAAATGAAGTTGACTTGATTCGACTTGAATTGACTTAAATTTACTTGATTTAAATCGACTTTACTTGACTTAAATTGACTTGATTTGACTTGATTTGACTTGATTTGACTTGATTTGACTTTACTTGGTTTGAGTTTGTTTGATTGATTTAACTGACCTGACTCGACAAAACTTGGTTTCAGTAATTGATTTTACTTGTCTTGACTTGACTTGACTTGATTTGGCTGATTTTTGTGGTTCTTCAGTTTGACTAGACATCACTACTCTTGTAGTAAAGTCTGAATTGACATGACATGGGTTGACTAGATTTGATTTTAAATAACCTGGCTTTGCTTGGCATGACCTCGTTTGGCTCGACTTGATCTGATTCAAGTTAATTCAAGACCATTTAACCGGACTTGACAACACAGGTACTTTTCAGGCCCAGGTCAGTGAGCCAAAAGAGAACATGGACATCTTCTCTGAACAAATGTTGTTTACGCTGATGAAGACAGAAGAACAGATGGCTGGCTTGCACCTGTGTCCCTCTGCATGAATACACACACACACACACACACACACACATCCACACGATCACACACGTACAAATGCTTTTGTGACTCAGCATCCTTGCGTCAATACTGGCCCCAGCATCGTGCCGTCTGCCTGTTAGCCTGAACGTCTGGTCGTGACTGACGCTGGATGGAGAGAATAAAGGACAGAGGTAATTAAATGAGCAGAGATGTTGACACCTGAAAAGATTACAATTACCCAGGCTGTGATTACCAAGGTTTTTCAAATAGACGCTGTTGTTACACACACACGAACAAGGAAGCAGGAATACACACTCAGCTGTGGACCAACATGGAAAACGGATATCATGCTTCTGTTGTTCGGCTTCATGCTCAACCGTACTTTATTAAATTCAGGCAAACACACATACAGTATATTTCTATCATTGTTTTTGTGAGAACCTTGCATTTACAGTACAATTACCCCAACATCGATCTAATCCCACCTGTTCCTGTTGTTTCATTATTGTGAGATTTTCACCTGCATGTGTCTTAGATTTGCTTTAAAGGACCAGTGTGTAACAATTAGGGGGGTTTATTGGCATTATGGCTTATTGATTTAACCTGTCCACACTTAATGTCACAAATGAATGAAGCAATAACTGACACAGGAACTTCCCACTTACTTCCCTTTTTCTTGTTCTCCCTTGAGCCTCACCCATTCTCTCATGTCCTTTTTACACTTTTCCCTCACAATGTTTGCTTTCATTCTGCCTGTTTCCTCTTCTACTAATCTGACTTCTTTGTCCCTTTCAAACCTCTTGTAAGAATCATATTTGTGTGGAATATGTACTGACTGTGAAAACAAATCTTAATCATGATTTCCCAAAGTTTTGTCAAAATCCAATCAGCAGCAAGGCAAATACACACAAAATGCAGAGGTGCTGTGTGAGTGTGTCTCACGTCTTCTTCCTCTGTGCTCCTTTAAACCTCACAAACAATAGAGAAAGACAAGTAAACAGTTACTGATTGATCCCAGTGCACCACCCAGTGTGTGTCTGTGTATGTGTGTGAGCCTCCATGCACACGTGTGCTCATTATGTTCCAGGGAGCATGTAAATACCGCTACGTGTGGATGTTTCAGTGTGTGTGTGTGTGTGTTTATGTAGGGAAGTGAAAATCAGAGCTCTACACCTGTCTGTGTTCCCAGAAGTGTTGATATAGACTGTTTGTTGTACTGCAGTCAGGTTTCCTCCCACAGCCTTTATCTGCAGCAGCAAAGTGTGGCAAAAAGAGGAAATAGTTGAGGAAATAGGTGGTTGTGATTTGGTCTATCTTCTATGTAGCTGTCAGAAATGACACACGTTATCCTTTGGACATGACAAAAGAACCAAACTAGTTCAAAAACAATAGTAGAATAATGTAATTTATTGTCTGAACAAGTTCAAGTAAAACTGTCACCTCAGTAAATTAGCATAAAAATTAGGGTTGTCAAAGTTAACGTGATAATAACGCCTTAGCGCAAATTAGTTTTAATTTCTTTAACACATTAACGCAAGGTGCGATTTTTAGGTTGTAGTGGGCTATAGCTTGTCGTGGCCATTTTAAAAATTGTCCCTTGACCTCTGACCTCAAGATATGTGAATGAAAATGGGTTCTATGGATACCCTGGAATCTCCCCTTTACAGACATGCCCACTTTATGATAATCACATGCAGTTTGGGGCAAGTCATAGTCAAGTCAGCACACTGACACACTGACAGCTGTTGTTGCCTGTTGGGCTGCAGTTTGCCATGTTATGATTTTAGCATATTTTCTATGCTAAATGCAGTACCTGTGAGGGTTTCTGGACAATATTGTCATTGTTTTGTGTTGTTAATTGATTTCCAATAATAAATATATACATACATTTGAATAAATTAGGAATATTTGCTCACTCCCATGAATCTGCCTTTAAGGAACTTTTTGAACAGATGTGTGTGGTTAATTTGCTATTAATCGTGATTAAATATTTGAATCAATTGACAGCCCTAATAAAAGTACATTTCTATCTTGTGTGTGTCCACCCTGTCGCTTTGCCATATGAGAACTCTGTCAATATCAGTGTTGTGGGTTAAACTTGTTAGCAAAATGCTAGTAGAACCCATTATAAGCATGATTAGCATTATCCTCCTCTAAGGTAACAGAAGCTTGTTGTTAAATGTGCCTGTTGCTAATAATTTATGTAGCCTACAGTACAGTGCAGAATTGTAGATTTTATGGTCAGCAATAAACCTTTCTTATCTTTAGAAGCATAACAGATGATTATCTCGTTGTTGGCAAACAGGGAAGTAGCGTAGCCTACATAACACATAGCTACTGTAAAACGGCAGTACATTACTGCTCTGTAGCAGCTGTGAACACACATCAGGATTTGACTGTTAGTGATTTACAGTAAATGTCTTTCTGTATCAAGACAATCAGCCAAGATAGGCTCCTTGATTCATGTACGTTTAAGAAAATATTAGGCTACTTGATAAGCCGAAATTATTCTTCTGCATACGAATACGCAAGATTCCGCGTGAATTTTGTCATCAGAGGTTGTACATGTAGCACAGAGTATCGAAGCAAAGGGGCGAAACTCCTGTGCTTTTTGACAACAGCTGCTAGATGGCGCTGTGGTAGTGCTGTGGTAGCGCTGCTGCCATTTTGGACTGAAAACGTTAATGAGTCTGTGGCCATGGATGTATAAAGAGACGTTTGTAAATCAGAGGATTTTTTTTTTAGGTAAATCAACTTCCAAGTACGAACAATCCATGACTTCTTTTCCTATTTAATAATAATTTAGTCTTACTTTTGTACGGCACTTTTTAAGCGGACATTTTACTGGCGTAACTTTGCTGCTGGGCGCTGACGTTGCAATGGAACGAACAATTGACTTTCACTACTTAGCAAAACATGTTCTTTGTGAGTAGGCTCTGTGCGGACATCTGCGTACGACCAATTTTTTGTGACCGTGCAAACTTGTCCTTAGCTACTTGCATCTCTACAACTCGTTTTTAAAACACTATAAAGACAATCAAATGTGCAACAACTCGTGGAGGGAAATTGTCCAGAGTATAGTAAAAGAAGAAAGTGTGTGTGGGCAGAAGAGGAAATATTTAAGAGACCGATTTGTGAAGGCAATGAAGGAGCTGAAGGGAAGGAGCGGTCAGCAGGTGGGAATGTTTCTGTTCTTGACTGCAGTATAAACAGAACTACTGTCTGCATCCGCTTGGGAGTATATCAGGTCCTTTACTATACCAATATCACAACATCACATTTAACAAACTGTTGAAGTAGCTGTAATACACTTGTCATTTCTGATTTGCTTGAGCCAGATGTTTGTGGTCCAGTCTGTGTGAAGTCAGATAGATAGCCATATGTGTCCCCTGCTGGGCTCTGAGGAATGACTCAATGTTTACTCATTTCATACATCGGTGTCTGACATTTACAGAGCCTGGTTTATCTCATCTGGTTTAAAGGATGCAGCTTGTTTGAGGGTGAGCTTGTAAATGAGTTTGGTTTGGTTGTTTTATTCTGATAATAGAGAAGAGGGAAGTCCATTTGTCTATGTAATTTGCTATGAGGCCAAATATCTGTGTTTGATAAAAATTGGGTATTGTTATGTTTGTGTCAAATCTGCCGTGGTCTACTGAGGGTGAAGATTAAAGTATATTGAATACAAGACATAATGCCTTCTGGCAGCTTTTACTTTTGTATAAATATAAAGTGGTGGGTGAACAGACTTGGGGCATATGCTTGCCTTCATCTAATTTAGAACTAGACCGATTGTTTGGTTGTACAATAGAGAATTGTTAATGTGCTCACAATGAAGAAGAGATCGTTCTTTAAGTGACCCCACTGGCAGTGTTTCTATGTTTATAGTAGGCACATGATGCTCACATGCAACGTCTCAAAAAGGGTATTGCCCTCCAAGGCACCAACAGCCTTTAGACATCATGCTCTTTTCTTAAAGCTGCGGTTGGTAACTTTGAGCAAATATGATACAAAAGTTATTTTTGTAAAACTGTCACTATATATATAGTATGTAGTTTATGAGACAGATAATCTGTGAAAAGAAATCCTTTGTGTCCTCCTAGTGCTCCTAATGGCATTTGCAAGATCACCGCACTCGAAGGAAAACAACCAATCAGAGCTGAGCAGTCTTTGGGCAGCTCTCAATCACTGCTCACAAGACTGGCAAACTCCAATCAAACTGTCAAACTAGGCAGCGCTGATCAAATATGAATCAAGATTCTGTTACTGTAATGCCTCAAATGTTTTCAGAAACACATTTTAGTGTACTGTTTAGTAGCACCGTTAGCTGCAAGCCACCAGCTCAGCTGTCGCCATGTTGAGAGCCGTGTGGAGGCCACAGAAATGCTTCCATCACATTTAGCACCTTTAATCATTTTGTCTTCACCGCACCTATATGTCTGAACTATACTTTTTTTGTCTGATCGCTGATTTAATTATTTTTTTTTTGCTTCATGTCATGATTAATGAGCTATGTTTTACTTACACTGAGCAAGTGTTTTATTTGTTCAAAACATAGAATGTATAAAGATGGACAACATGACAGCTCCCCAAAAGTGAAGGCCAAAACATCTTGATTATCCCGTATCCGGGATATTTTGGCTGCACTTTTGTACAGTAGGAGGAAATGGAGATGTGTCGTCCATCTTTATATACAGTCTATGGTTCAAAAATATTTTATATCTTTTTTTTTTTTTTTTATGTGAAGCACCTTGAGATGTTGCTGTATTTTAAAGTGTGTTATAGATCCCTTTTCTGTTAGTAAGAAAATACGAGTTTCTCTCAATATGTACTGTCCTCACTCTCCAGGATCGCGAGTGTTAGTTGAGAAAGTTAACATTAACCAATGGGACCACATTAGCCGACCCCTACGCCGCTGGCAGACTACTTCGGGAGGAGTAGATGGATGTTAGTAAGCTAGATTGTCTGTCTCTGGAACTGGCTAGTTAGCTAGCTTGTCCGGAGACTGACAAGAGCCTCGTATCACAGTTTGTCATCTCAAATGTATGTGATATCTGGATTCTGGACCCAACAACACAGCAAGATGACATTTTAGATGTGTAACTTTAGCCCACTGCTAGTGTTTGCCTCCAGTCTTTCCTTTGTTTTGCCTCCAGCTAACACCGTGACGTAATCATGATTTCAAGACAAAAAGGGTCTATATAAATGAAATTCATTATTATTATTATTATTATTATTATTATTTGTGAATTGTTAATGCAGTTCATCCATGTTCAAACACCTATCAAATATGTCTGATTAGCTTGTTACAAAAAATTCAGTTGGACTCCAGCCTGCCTGACTTTAAACACATAACAGTCTCAACGTATGGTGAGTTAGTTCTCTTTATCAGCTCGCCTACATTTGATCAGTATGAGATGATGTATTACGCAAGTATTTTATGACTCAGTAAGGAATGTAGTAACATCAGGAAGCTGTCAGGAGTTCATTTGTTTGTACGCGGCAGTTTGTTGACTCACACCCACTTGCTTTCACCTACCCGCAACACACCTTCAGGTTAATTATACAAAAATATGAGAGCGGGAAAAATAGAGTGTGTAATTATTCGGGTGGTAATCATGAGTTGAGCTCTGGTTTCCAATTAAAAACCAGATGCTCTAATAGTTTCCATCAGACATGCCAAACAAGCCAACACAGACCATCAGTCACATGTTCTGTATGTTGCAGTTCAGCTGAGTTAAAGGGTTCAGATACGTCACAAAAATATGGACAGCAGGGACTATTTTATTAACTACTGGTCAAGGGTGATCACAGGATCATTTGTATAGATCCCCACAGCTAAGGATGTCTTGGGAACGTCTGCAGCACAAGTTTATTCAAGTTCCTCAGCATGTTTTCTGTGATTTAGTGTTTCTAATTGAAGGGGAGGCATTCCTCTTTGATCAAGGCAGATTTACAGACTTCGTTCCACTGATCAAAGAAGCAATAAAACAGCAGGCCTACGTCTACAGATGCAACTCAATCCAAGATTGAATGAGAAAAACAAAAACACTCAAAGTTCAACCAGATGAACTTAATATGGATCCTTAAAAAAGATCCAGTAAATTCTCAAAGTGTTGGATTATAGCTAGAGGACTATGCACCCCTATATCTACACAAACAAACACATACACACGATGGTATTCCTCCAACAACAGTCTCATGATCAGCTCTTCCACGTGCATCTCTCAGGCTGTCTGAAGGAAACCCTGTCAGCTGCTCTCTGTCAGACAGTAGCTGAGGCCTCTCTGTGAAATGTTGCAGCAACCTGCAGCAACCTCCACTACACTGCAATTTCCTAAAACACTGTTTCAGAGTAAGTTTATGGCTGTTATGTAGTTTCAAGTCCTCATTAGGCTCTGCTGGTATGTGGTACAGGGATTTCATGGTCGTTTGATGACATCATCTCTACGTTTTTAACTTTTATGTGTGGTGGCCTACCCTCGTAAATGCAGTGGAGCATGCGTCACCATCACCCCATTCTACAGAGAATGTATAAAGACGCAGAAACATCAGAAACAAGAGCAGTTTGTGTGTTTAATCCTGCCTTGTTGTTGCCTCTTTACATATCCAGAGAGCAAGCTTTCTACTAGAGTTGTGTTTCTGTCCACCTGGCAAATGTAAGTCCAACATTCACTGTTAGCTCTGTTTTGCTCTCAATCAATTTCTGAGGGAAATATCTGGCTTTAGACTCAAAGTCAAAGTCAAGACTCAAGTCAAGACAGGCCATCACATGCCACACACGTCAAGACATGCTTTACAACATTTTTACTTATTTGTTAAAATAAGTGCGACTGAACCTAATCATTAAAAAAAAAAAAAAAAAAAAAAATAGAGGAATTAAGTGTTGACTTGCTGGTAATGAATAATGTTAACGTTAGTAGATTTAAGAAATGAAGGGAAATTAATTGATTCGTGGCACACTTTTTAAATAACATACTTTTTCCTCTTTTCGGCTCAAGCACAAGTGAAGTCACAAATCATTGGTGTTAAAGTCAAGTTGCAAGTCATTTTTTGATTTTGTCATGTCAAGTCTAAAGTAATTTGTGACTTGAGTCTGACTCGAGTCCAAGTCATGTGACTCGAGTCCAAAGAGCTGCCTGATGCTGCTGTAAACAATGCTGGTGAGAACAGTGAGAGCTCACCAAAACATTAAAGTTGCAAAACAATGAGCTGAAAGACCCTAAAACGCTCCTCAGAGTTGAGGGGAGTTAGGTGATAATTCTCTGTGGGTTTGTCACAACAGGCAACACCTCTCACATTATACAGGTTGATAAAAAATGTTGATTATAGCAGCTTTAAGGACTTCTCGTCCAAGGTCATCTCAAAACTGGCCAACTTCATCTGATGACGAAGATCACATGATATAATCGAAAGCTCCAGAAGAGCTACTAAATGGACTTGAGATGATGAGATGGTTAAATAGAAAGAACAGGTTCAACAATCTTGAGTTTAAAACATGGATCACCGTTGAAACTATTAACCTTGTCCAAGTCCAAGTCCAAAACCTTGTCCAAGACCTTGTTAGTCCATGTTGAAGTTGCTTCTTTGTGTTGTTCAGGATTCCTGTTCTCATAACTTGACCTTAACTTTAACATGAGGCTGTAAAACTGACCTTGGATCAGTCTTCAACTTCCAGCCCTGGCTGCTCTGGATGCTCTGAATACCTGAGAGGATTAGTTTGTTTGGTTCTGTGAACATTCATCAACTATGTGTCATGTTTATCTCAGCAACCAACCTTACAGAGTCCTGCTCACTGATGTGTTAAAAAATATTTCTAAATGCAGTGCAGTGGGTATTTATCAATGTATTTACTTTATATAGATATTAAGAAAGAGTTCAGTTGTGTTTCAGTATGTCTTGATATTTATTTTTCAGGATAAAAAAAAACAAGAAAGAGGAAACAAAGTTAAAAGCAGCAGCATCTCATGCTCTGATCACAGTTTTAGTTTTAGTTATACTTTGTGTCGCTATCTTCACGGACACATTACATTGTATATAGTCACATCTTAAGACAGCTAATATTAGACAAATGCTAGCTAACTAGCTAACTAATGTATAGCTACATCAAGAGGTGTTTCCTAATTTCAGATCACCAACGTCAGCTAGGTTTGCTTCCTTCTTATTTCTGTGGTAAAGTTAAAGAGATGTGGAAAAGGACAGATAGGTTGGTTGCTGACATATTTTTTTACGATAATATGAGTTATCATTAGCCAGAAAAGATCAACGCTAGCACACACTTTGTTTACATTAGGTCTATCTCTACGTGCCGCCCCAAATTAACTTTTGGAGTTATTTATTTGGATATACATGACGTCGAACATCCCAATGGGAAAAGGTGCCTGAGTAAAAGTTATCACCATGAACATATCCTTCCATTGCATACTGTAGTCCTCCTCGCTGCGCCCACACTTTGCTCAACGCAGTGAAAAACCATTGTGGCATCGCGCAAGCCATTGTAAATGAAGGGTTTCAGAGAGCAGTGGTGCCATTGGCGCGTTCTCTGTGAAAGGCCCTTAATACACATTGTGGCAGCCGGCTAAACGGAACCGGCATCGCCATGTGTCTTTTTGTCAAGCTTGTCCGACCTAGTAACAGTAACTAAGGGGGGTGGGGCTTTGGGTCAACTTACTTTTTGTTTAACTGAAACTACAAAAGCAGCCATTGCACAAGTCGAATGTTACTTTTACAGGTTATTACAGTGGTTATATTGTACCACAAAATTCACAATGGATCCAAAACCAGCAGTGTTTGCAATGATCTCTCCTCAGAAGAAGAAACTATTGTGCCATATGGTTACAGGAAAATGCCACTACTACAATGACTACATCTGCACAGTAGGCTACAAGCTCTGAGGACAAGGCGACTCAGAGGCTTTGGCATTCCACATCCATTCAGTTGCAACCCACAAGTGGGAACAGGAATTTCCGACTGCCCGCAAGTCTTTGATGGATACTGAAGTACCCAGCATCAGCACTTTCCTATCGAACGAGAAGGAGGAGTGTGAGAACAGCATGTGAAGGCAGAATAGAAAAGCACTTAGCAGAGTACAGCAGGGGGATATTCTGACAATGTAACCCTTTGCTTCCTCTCTCTACTTCACCCTAAGAGATTAAAAAGATAAGTCAGACACGCATCCTTTCTGTGTGTGCTGCAGAGACTATAGAGCTGGATGAGAGGCAGTTTAACACAGGTACAAGGGTCACATAGTTACAGCTTTACACCTGAGCAGACTGATGGTCATGGTGTAAAATCTGGACACTGCAAAAGAGAAATTAAAGCTTTATCTTTTCAGGAATTAATACGAAAATGTAGAATTCCATTATTGAGAAAAAAACTAGAATTACCGCCTTGCGGTCTTATGCCTCCGCCAACCAGACAAGTTGCAGTTTACATCCATGTCTGTCCAAAATGTCATCACTTCATCATTTTATACTGTTAGACATTTCTGTGAAATTGTTATAATTAGCATATGAATTCTTGAGTTATGGCCAAAAACTTGTATTGTGAAATCACAGTGACCTTTGTCCACAAAATTCTAATCGGATAGTCCTTGAGTCCAAGTGTACGTTTATGCCAAATTTTAAGAAATTCGCTCATGGCGTTCCCGAGATATCACGAGAATGGTACGGGCATGAGGTCACAGTGACCTTGACCTTTGACCTTTGACCACCAAATTCGAATCAGTTCATCCTTGAGTCTAAGTGGATGTTTGTGCCAAATTTGAAGAAATTCGCTCAAGGCTTTACCAAAGAGTATGCATGCAAAGAGATGTAGCTCCAGTGTTTTTTTTTTACGTCAGCTGCTGCCGCCATTTTGGACTAAAAAGCTTATTGTGCTGATACTATTTTATTGTTCAGCACAGGTCATTTCAGTAGAATATGACAATAAAATAGAAATAATTTTGTTTTAGTTTTGTACGACACTTTCTAGGCGGACATTTTACTGGCGGAGCGCTAATGACTTTCACTTCTTAACAGTATACGTTCTTTCGCGTTGCTGAGATATCAGGAGAATGGGACAGACACAAGGTCACAGTGACCTTGACCTTTGACCACCAAATTCAAATCCTTTCATCCTTGAGTCCAGGTGGACGTTTGTGCCAAATTCTGAGATATCGCGACGGACAACCCCAAAACATAATGTCTCCACGACTGCGGCCTCCAGCATGGAGGCAAAATAATTTAAAACTATTAATAAACAATAAAACCTAAGTTTCATTACTCATGCTTTTAAAAAATAAAGCTCAGTTTATACTATTGTGTAAACACGAGAAGTAGGTAATAGTTTATGATCATTGACCAGAAAGTGCAGCCAAAAGAGCCTTAAATTACACCTACATCATACTGTTGGTGGGTGAAGGCATCCATGTCTGAAACCTCTCACTTCCTCTTGATGTCACATACTGTTTAACACTTTTAATGCAGTAGTCACTCTAGTGCTGCCAATGTCAAATAAAATAAAGAAGACAAACACTGATGGATAAATAAATGAAGGACAAGATGAAACAGTTTCTCCAGAAGCCAACAGCTGACCGCTGTTTGGCACAAGTTCAGGGTTGAAGTCTAGTTAATGTTTCAGTACAGCGTGTTATTTTTGGCACAGCTCAAGAGGAAATTCTGTTAAAAAGAGAGCAAGTACAGGACCTATTGTTTCTACTCCCTTTTCCTGTGGTGCAGCTTTTGACATCAATTACACTTTAAATACTTCAGGAGACAATGAAGAGATAACTGGGTTCAAATTGTAGTTCATTTCATAGCATGCTTTATACACATGACTGTATTGTGCAGGGTGTGTCTTGTCTGCCTTTGTCTCCTAAAGAAACTCCAGTGGTGATTAGATATACAACAATAAATCCTGCATGTGGAATTTCTAAAATGCAGATTTTTCAGAATATAATGTACACCGGAGGTACAAATTATTATACTGCAGACAATATTTCTGTACACACTGAGGCTGTGAAATCAAGGACATGTTGGAAGCAGGTACTCACCCTCATCTTCCTCAAACCTGTATTCATTCTTTCTGGCCACTTGGGGGCAGTGCAATCAGCTGTAAACAAAACATCAACATACTGTATGTATAATCAGCTTGTAAACAATTGCCTACATTTGTGCCCGCTACTGGAATTCTTTGGTGGAAGTGTTCTCTGGGCTTGCCTAAGCACAAATGTGCAGAAATTTTCAAAAATTGGTCAAACAAAACTCCATTTTATTTCAGGAAATATCAGTAGCATGTGCCCAAATACTAGATAGAGTACGATAAGAAAATGGCTTTATCTCAGAAACTACAAGGAGCACAATCAAGTATTTGATATCTATGAACTCATAACAAGTTGAATATCAAAGATATGCACACATATGCAGTGTAAAAGAAATATTCCATATGGAAAACATCCAATAAACACAATGTTAGTATTTTTCAAAATTATTTTTCATGTGATCTCAAAGTTTCAAAGTTGTACTATTTGATAGGCTACTTACCCAAAGTATGGCCGTACCAGATTTCAAGACTTTTGACTATTCGAACAAACGTTGTGGTATTTTTCCTTATCGTCTTTGGGCACAAATGGGTTAAGCATACAGCAGACACAACATTAGCATTGATTTGGAGTCGTTTCTGGCCACCTGATATTCTATTCTACTTTTAGTTCTGTTTTGTTTATTTGCTTTAGCAAGTCTCTAACTTTACCAGTATGCTGTTTGGTGCTGATCATGTAGCGTACTGTGGGTTTATTAGAGCTTTCTCACTGAAAACAAGGATGATGTGAGCCGCAAGACTGAAATAAAACAGTAAATTTGCAGGCCATGAAACCAAAACAATGAGCTGAAAGATGATAAAAAATCTCTGTAGATTGGAAGGGAACTGAAGTTGTGTTGCTAATTTTCTATTCCCCCATTTCTATTATTACACACTCATTTCATCCATCGTTTATATTAAAATATCCATTAGAGTTACTTTAACTAAACATAAACCAAAGTCAAAACCAGCACCATTTAGTGTATTTTTTGGTATTTGCTCATGTTGCTGTGTTTTAGTTGGTATTTCACCACATTTGAAAAAATTCTATAAAAATAAGAACTAAAGGAGAACAAATTAGGAATGCACCGATACACATACCAGATCAGATATCGGGCCAATAGAGGTTTACACTTGAATTGTAATTCCTGTTCATTTTGAAGATTTATCATCAAGTTGCCGGTGTACGATTTATTATTTTAATAATAAATAACAATTAAGTCAATTTTATCTGTGTATTTATTTGTTAGGAAAGTCAACCCTGATATCTCCTTATATATAAAAGAATGATCCCAGTCACTTCCACACAGTGAAGCATACAGCTTATTAATTAAACGGCCGTGTTGAATACTTGATTCTGATTGGTCAATCACTGCGGTCTGTAATTTCTTCATAACAGACTGTTGCTATGTAAAACAGACCGTTGCTATGGGCGCAGCTCTGATGTCGGACACTGGCGGACCGTTTTTATGTCAAAATATTGATTTCTTAAGTAAGTAGCTGTGTAATAAGCGGGATAATGTACAGCTAGCGGGTCATCGTTGTGAAAGAATCCCCTTCAGGGCGATGAGAGACCCCGACATGAAGCATCACCCTGTCAGGGATTCTTTCACAACAATGACCGGCTCGCTGTACATTATCCCTTACGTATCGGATCGGTACTCAGTATCGGTGAGACCCAAAGGCCAGGTATCGCTATCGATATCGGAGCTGAAAAATTTCAAAACAGTGCATCCCTAGAACAAATGAGACCAAAACCAAACACAACAGAACACAAGAGTGGAAAAAAAACTCAAGATTTATTTGTAAAGCACTTTACACAAAATGCCCTGTAAACAAATTAGAGGGACTAATAACAATAAACGACAACAAGTTTCCTAAAAATAAATAAATAAACTGTCTACAGTCCTATTGATGTTAGTTTCCCATCTGCTTTGTGCGATGGCTGGAGTGTTAGAAAGGTTCTACCTCTAAAACATCATACACATTAACCCCTCCTGCATCCACCGGCGCCGTCTCTACGGGAACAGCGCTGCCACGGTAACGTGTACTTTTGGTCCGTTGCCAGGAGGAGGGTCGACGTTAATAATACAGCACTAACTTTTTTTTAGTAACCATCGCTGTGCGTGGAAAAGTAAAAACCAAAGATATGAATGGATGAAAAATAAAAACTAGCAGTTCATACAGTGATCTGTCAATGTGCTCCTTCTGTAAAAAAATTTAAAAAATAAATCTCTCTCCATAGGCTGAAGCATACGGTTGTCCGTCTGTTTAGATTATCTCTATGACCTTTCACCACCACCTACCTCCACCCACATTACGGACCCCCAAACACACACACACACACATAACCAAATGTGACTGAACATAATAGAGGATCCAAATGTTGAACAGTGAAACGTTTAAATGTAAAAATCAAAGTGCCTGTTAGTACAGAAGGTTACGCTTCATCTGTCCATGTGTCCAAGAAGAACACACCAGAGCCCTCCGATGTAGACCCCTCTCCCCTCCACACACACACTAAATCACATACACTCACACACACACACACATACAGACACCCACAACACTAAAAAGAGCATCAAGTTTCTTTCCGTCACCCTGCTCTAGACCACAGTTACATGGATGTATTACAGTATATAGTCGGAAACATTGTCTCTCAGTGTGATGACGTTTTGATGGCTCAGTACGTTGACAGATATCGATCCCCGAAGTGAAAATGAGATCGCTGACCCAAAAAAAAATTAAATCAACAGCAGGAAAACACCACATACTTTGAATTTGACCCACTTTTCAGTGACGGTCATAATCCAATTTCACATACTGGTGCCACAAACTGACCGCATGATGATTAATTAAACTCCAATACCCAGAAATCCTGTGAGGTGACATCTGTAGACTGCACATAACAAGCTCCTGTTTACTAGCATGGTTGGTCTGCAATGCTTTAGACCTAAATATGTAATGTAAGTAAGCTTTGAGCAACAACATGACTGAACAGAACATTTTAATTTCTATCTATTATTCTTCTCTGAGGGATTTAGTCAGACAGAAAAATGAGTCGTATTACTGTAAAAATGACAAAACAAAAACCGTCTCTAACACACACAGATCTTCAATCAACTTCACTCTCTTCCTACAGCAGCATAGACGACTTTAAAAACACACTGGGAGCAGGGCTAAAACTCAACAGACAGACACTGAGCGGACATTTTAGTGACCAACGCAATATTTTACATGAAAATATTCACCAAAAAAAACAAGGGTAAAATTAAAACAATTCATTGAAATGAATCGTAAAAAAACAAAACAACGCATTATAACCTACAAAAAGGATAGTTAGTGACAAAAATAGTCCATACTCATAAGAACATAAGAAAAAATAGTTGAAGACCGTTAAGACGCGGTAGCTTCAGAGGCCTGCATGTTTTTGTCTTCATCAGGTCCTTATCAGCACCCTGCAGACAAGGTGTGTGTGTGTGTGTGTGTGTGTGTGTGTGAGTGTGAGACAATGGTGTGAAAGAGGTCAACAGAGGTCAAGCTTCATCATCTGCGATGTCAGAGCCCAGAGGTCACTGTTGGTGCAACCCGATTGGCCACTGGCTGTAAGTAAAGGCCTTTTAGGTCGCCTGAGGCACCACCTCCATCATCTTCTGACACAAGGCTGTGGTTGAAACTAGAAAAAACACACACATACAAGAGAGGCGATTACCCACAATGTCAAGTTTCTGAATCTCAAACAAGCAAAGAGGTGACAGGTGTCATACTCACAGATTCCATTCACCATCCACTTGGGTTTGTTCTTCCACCACACGCCGATGAAGTAGACAGGAAGTCCGGTAGCGATGATGCCGAAGCCGATCGCACACTCCTCTGGAGTCTTCCAGAAGGAGACGATGATGAGGAAGAGGCAGGCGAGCACGAAACTCACCGGCAGCAGAATATTCACCTGCAGGGAGAAGAGATGAGGAGGATTTTTAACAGAAACTCTAAAAGATTCAAAATCATCAGGCAAAGTGAGGAGTTCCACAGCTGCCTTTTTTTCATTTTGATGGTTTGTCTAGCTTGTGGCTAAATAACGCTCCAAACTTACACTCAATTTTGTCGTTGCATGTTGGGCTTGAGTTTGCCATGTTATGATTTGAGCATATTTTCTATGCTAAATGCAGTACCTGTGAGGGTTTCTGGACAATATCTATCATTGTTTTGTGTTGTTAATTGATTTCCTATAATAAATATATACATACATTTGCATAAAGCAAGCATATTTGCCCACTCCCATGTTGATAAGAGTATTAAATACTTGACAAATCTCCCTTTAAGGTACATTTTGAACAGATAAAAAATGTGCGATTAATTTGCGATTAATCACGATTACCTATGGACTATCATGCGATTAATCAAAATAAAATATTTGAATCGACTGACAGCCCTAAGAAAGACGTTTGTTCAGCTCTCAGTACTTTTGTAGCGTCTAACTGAATCTCTGTGGTTTGAGGATTAGTTTCTCTCCTGCATCCCTGTTTGTACTTTTAGATATCCGCTTTGTTTTACTGTTTCACTTTAAGCAGTGTAAGAGTCAACAACACTGCCCTGGACACAGCTTTATCTTTGCCTCTGCACACCGTCGTGAAATATCACAGCTACTCAAGACCCCAACCAACAAAACC
Organism: Sebastiscus tertius; assembly: GCA_916701665.1. Taxonomy (NCBI): domain Eukaryota; kingdom Metazoa; phylum Chordata; class Actinopteri; order Perciformes; family Sebastidae; genus Sebastiscus; species Sebastiscus tertius. The sequence goes on along the minus strand of CAKAOH010036469.1, from coordinate 11,900 downwards.
CCTAACGCCACTCTTTTCAAAAAGCTATTTAGTGCAAAAAAAATAAATAACAAATGTGAATTGATTGTGATGGGAAACCAGTGTAGATGTGTCAAAATGGATGTATTGTGGGACCTCTCCACCTGTATCTGATGCACTTTCACTAGATGTTTTGACATATTGCTCTTGTTTCTGCCCTTACAAGCAAAAGACTTGTTGCACTTGTTGCAACGAGCATTGTCTGCATCGACTCGACTGATGTTTAACCACACTTTCAACCGTTTTGCTCTCTCCGCTAGTGTCGCTAAGAGCAGGGTGTCTTGAAAAGATTTTCCCTGGGTCTCGTTTAGTACCTGGTTTTGGTACCCATCCCTAGTTTGGTGTGGAAGAACGTGACCTCAACCCCATTCAATCCATCCTTTTGGATGAACTGGCTCATCGACTGTGAGCCAGGCCTCATCAACCCAACATCACTGTTGGACCTCACTAATGCTCTTGTAGCTGAATGGGGACAAATCCCTCCAGCAGGGTTATTGTGGCACAATGATGCCCGCCAACAACCACTAATGAGCGGTATATGTTCAGGTAGACTGAACAGGAACTGAAGGTGTCATGAATCTACAAGGTTACTGATGAACAGCATCAATTAACCAAAAGTGACGAATAAGTAAATTGAATTGCGTGATTCTGTGGCAGCTCTGCTCCAGATCTGTTGAACAGCAGGAATGTGACAGGACAAAGAAAGGAGAAAGAAATAGAGTAGGAGAGAGAGATGGAGGTCAGCAGAGAGACAGTGCCACCACTGTCCCACCACTCTCACACACACACACACACACACACACACACACACACACAGTGCTGGGCCAATAAATCTATCTGCCTCTTTCACTTCACTGCCCTGACAGACTCCGCCTCTGACCAGCACACAACGTAGTGCCAGCGGGAGGATGAGTAGAGAGCATCACACGCAAACATACACTCACATGCAAACAATGTGCAACAATAGCACAATGGTGTTCTGTGTTTTGGGGAGTCCTGCAGCAACTGGTCTAGTCAGGAGGCATCGTGCACTTCCTCTTACACACACACACACACACACACACACACTACTACCCAGCAGGCCTCACACCAGCTGACAAGCATCCAGCTTCTCTTCTGTCCTTTAATCTGCGATCACTCTCCATTCATCCGAGCTCTGCTGAATGGATCTTTTTCTCTTCGCGTGAGACAAAGAAGAAACATTTCCCGCTGCCAAAGCTAACTCGAGCAGCAGTCGACGGTGACAAAGACCTCTGTGATCGTCATCAGAAGGTCGGGAGGGAAAAAAAGACGAAGCCTTATCCGTGTGCCAGCACTGCTTCTGATGCTCTGATTGGCTGATTGAAGTTTGGCTCACCTTGATCGGCCGCTCCAGCTCCGGCTTCTTATAACGGAGCCACATCATCCCGATGATCGCCATGGCGATGCAGAGCCAGTTGAAGAAGCTGAAGAAGTTTATGACGGAGTAGATGTCGTTGGCGAAGGCGTAGAGCAGCGTCATCACGCACTGGAGAGAATCAGAGGGAAGCAATTAGGAAAACCACTGATCACTGCTGTGTGTAGAGAGACAGCAGCTTGTTTCTAGTAAAACACTACTATTGTTGTTGCTTTAAATTTATCAAGTGTTTAATTATCTTATCAACGAGTGCTTGCTTTATGCAAATGTATGAATATATTTATTACTGGAAATCAGTTAACAAAACAAAACAATGACAAATATTGTCCAGAAACCCTCACAGGTACTGCATTTAGCATAAACAAATATGCTCACATCATCACAAGGCAAACTGAAACCCAACAGGCAACAACAGCTGTCAGTGTGTCAGTGTGCTGACTTGACTATGACTTGCCTCAAACAGCATGTGATTATCATAAAGTGGGCATGTCTGTAAAGGGGAGACTCGTGGGTACTCATAGGCCCAATCCCAGTGTCCCCCCTAAAGCCTTAAGCCCTGAACCGTCAGGGACTTGACTGACGTCACCTGGTAAATGGTTGAGTGTGAGAGGCTGCAAGGGCTTGAAACGGTAGAATAAACCAGGTGTGTAATATAGTGTAATGCTGCATTCCTGTAATTTCATGTGGTTTTTATCTACCATCTTAAATCCTGAATGTTAATCTGTGTAAATATAAATATACCTGGATGAACACCTATGTGCAGTCCTCTTTGTTTATCTTTTTTTTACGCCTCCGGGCTTCCACTGGTAACCGTGGTAACCCTGTGTTTAACGTCACAATGCTATGAATTGTGGATACTTCACTCAGGCAAAGTCCGCAGTAATGCACACTAACGCAATGTGTTCCTGAAGGTCACAAAATGTCTGTGAGAGAGCCCTCACGGAGGTGATTTGACAGTGGGACTGCCCTAAACCCTCATGGACTTTGCAGGAACGCGCCTCAAAGTTTGTGAGTGTGGACATTGGGATTGGACCATAGAACCCATTTTCATTCACATATCTTGAACTCAGAGGTCAAGGGACCCCTTTGAAAATGGCCACGCCAGTGTTTACTCGCCAAAATGTAGCGCAAGTTTGGAGCGTTATTTAGCCTCCTTCGCAGCGAGCTAGTATGATACGATTGGTACCAGTGGATTCCTTAGGTTTTTTAGTTTCATATGATACCAGTATCTTCACTCTAGCTTTAAAACTGAGTCTGCTACAACCTAAAAATCCCAAGTCGCGTTAATGCATTAAAGAAATTAGTAGTGTTAAGACGAATTTGCATTAACACGTTATTATCACATTAACTTTGACAGCTCTAATCTACACATACCCCTCAGCAGCATTATCCTAACACTTCATTATCACTGTAAATCCGTGCAGTGGTACCTTTCTGATTTAAAGTCTCAAAAGACATTTATTCAATTTGCTGAACTCGTAGTACTGTATAAAATATCTGTGTTAGTGTTCAGAGTGGATTCGAAAATAAGAGTCCATACGGTGAATATAAGTGAGGGCAGTGGGGTCAGCAGGGTGGGGTGGATCATGGACAGCAGACTGGGCAGGTGACCCTCCCGGGAACCCACGAAGAATAACCTGAGAGGGAAGGAAAGACACAAACACTGAGTATGAACAGATGTATGATTCCAATCAATGCATTTTGTACCAGATTCTGTGTTTATGCGGGTGTTTTTCAGCTCTAACTGTTTCTCCAAACCTGGTTAGATACTCTCCATCTACCTAAATGTTTCTGGGTTTGTGCGTGTGTGTTTTACCTGGATGATGTGAACAGAGAGCCGTTGACAGATCCAAAGCAGGACAGACCTACAAACACCGGGATAATCCACGCCATCACACCCAGGTGGTTGTTACCAAAATCCTACAGGACACACACACACACACACACATGAACAAATAAAGAAAGACTCCTGTAGCTCTCACACTTTTTCATCTGCCCGGCCGCATCTTGTGATAAAGGTTTATCTTACATTATCTTGTGATTTAGGTAACTAATCAGTGATTTACCAAGACCACATTTATGATTTTTGGGTCTGTGTTTTCAACTTAAAAGAATAAAAATAGTAAAATGAGTGAATAGTAAAAATAGTAACTATATATACTGAGACTATATTTGGCACTCTTCATACAAAGAAAGCGGTACTGTAGTAGCAGGAAGTAGGTGTGTGCACTCACCACAGCCACGGCCTCTGAGTGCAGCATCTGCTCAGGGGAGAGGGTGGTGAAATAGGCCAGGTTGGTCAGAACGTACACTATCGTCACTATGGGCAGAGAGATGATGATGGCGCGGGGAAGGTTTCTGAGGAAGACACACACACAAACGTTCTTAGTTACAACTCCGATTACAACCACAGACCATCAATCACTCCGCTGCAAACAAGTCCGTATTTGATCATAAAAAATCACTCATTAATACTCACTTGTAAGGCTCAATCATCTCCTCAGTGACAAAATTCAAGTAGTTCCTGTAAGCAGAAGAGACACCAAATCAGAGACATAGTATGTAGCAGTGGCAAAGTAGATATAATGCACACTGTACAAATAAAACTGTTCCGGATTAATCTATACGTGGAAAAAGGATGAATTTTCCCAAACTGCAATCAAAACTTAACACAAGAAATCTCTACTTCATTTAGACAAAGAAAGCTATTTGTTTTATAGTTAAAACACAAGAAAGACAAAGGGGGGGGGTAAATAAATTCACAATCTAGTTTAATTCAACACTGAGGAGAGAAACGTAACCAGGAAGCAGGCTAGTAGATAATTCAATATAATGGATAATGGACATTCAGTGGAGTCTTATCTTGACGATAAGATGATATGATGTTATTGATACGGTTGTCAAAGTTAACGCGATAATAACGTGTTAACGCAAATTCGTTTGAATGCCACTAATTTCTGTAATGCAACTAGAAAACCTAAGGAATCCACTGGTAACAACTATGTCATACCAGTTTGTCACGAAGGAGGTTAAATAACACTCCAAACTTATGCTAAATTTTGGTGAGGAAAAACTGTCTAATAGGCCTGATCCTAAACTGGAAAGTGGATAATGAACAGGCAACGCAGTGGCTCGCAACCTGATCATACAGGTAGGTCCATGTGTTAACTCACCAGCCACCATAAGCAAACAGACCGCTGTAGAGGGCCAGGCCAATGCTGCCAAACTCATATTTGGACCCCTCGAAGGAATTTTCTGGAAGAAGACGGTCTACGTTACCTGGAGGAGAACAGGGAGAAAGAAATGGGTTAACCCTCTGAGACTCACAATAGACACGTTTTTGTCTTTTTTAGAGGGAGATAGCAGGTCAACAGTAGATGTCACATGGAAGTGATGTACGTCATCTTAAAGCTGAGAACCTGAGGATTAATTTGAGATGCAGCTCAGCACTGTGTGTCAAGTTGTTCTAGTTATTAATAAAAATAAAAATAAAAATGAATTGATTATTTACTTAAAATAAATTAAAGTGGGCATGTCTGTAAAGGGGAGACTCGTGGGAACCCATAGAACCCATTTTCATTCACATATCTTGAGGTCAGAGGTCAAGGGTCCCCTTTGAAAGTGGCCATGCCAGTTTTTCCTAGCCAAAATTTAGCCCAACTTTGGAGCGTTAATTAGCCTCCTTGCCGACAAGCTAGTATGACATGGTTGGTACCACTCATGGATTCATATGATTTTATACATTCACTCTAGGTCCAAAACTGAACCTGCTACAGTCTCTGATAGAGATTTAAGTTGGTCGGGATCACGAGCGGGTCTCAGGGGGTTAAGACATAAAAAAAATAAATAAAAAAAAAACATATCCATCTGCCTGCTGGCAAGTTTACCAGCCAGTCTGGTGAACCCAAAATGTGGAACAATAACTGAAACAATGACCTGTACTAGCCCAACATTCATTTTAAATCTGTCTCGGTATGTGGATCAGGGAAGGCCTGCAGAATATAATGGAGTTAAGACAGGCTGAGACGATCAATAAGACCAGACTGTGGCGTGTGACTACAAGAAGAGAGCAGAGACATGTTTTATTGGCATGCTCAAGGGCAGAGCAACAGTGGTTGAGGGATGGGAGAGTATTACTATTTTACTTCAATCAGCGGTTGTGCGGATTTATGACATTTTGGTCACGGCCCCTCTTCTCGGACCTCCAGATTGCTGCTGGTTTGAGGGGATCTGAGCCACATTCCTCACAGAATTGCCCCCCACAACACTCATGCACATTCTCAGACACAGCGACGGTTGCTAAACCAACAGCCCCGGGGCAGTGTTGGTACTGGGAGGGTTAGCCCTAAGCCACTGTGTAGCGTGGGAAGTACCCAATTACTGCGCTATCCAAGTGACTAACTGTCCTCCTGACAAACAGGCTGTTGCATGACCTCCTAAGGTCCCTTTGCCACACCCGCGCTGCTCTACATACAGCACCAGCCTGACAGGGGGAGCAGTGCTGGGGGTCTATGGGTCCTGGTCTGTACCATCTCTAAGCTGACGTCTATAACTGAGGCTCCTAATGGTCGTTTTAACTTGTTCATAAAAGCATCAAAATATTTCCATCAGTTGGGGTGACGCAATTGAATTGAAGAGTCTTCCTCAATGTAAAAAGAAACTAGAATTGCGGCCTCGCGGTTGTATGCCTCCTCCAACCAGTCAAGTTGCAGTTTACATCCATGTCTGTCCAAAATGTCATCACTTCATCATTTTATCCCGTTAGACATTTGTGTGAAATTGTCATAATTAGAATATGAATTCTTGGCCAAAATGTGTTTTGTGAGGTCAGTGACCTTTGATCACCAAAATCTAATCAGTTAGTCCTTGAGTACAAGTGGACGTTTCTGCCAAGTTTGAAGACATTCCTTCAAGGCGTTCCTGAGATATCACCTTCACGAGAATGGGACAGACGGGAGGTCACAGTGACCTTTTGTGAGGTGAGGACTCTGTATCAGGAAATTATTTGTGGTGGACAAACACAAATGAGTCCTCTTTCAATCTTCTTTGTGTCAACTTTACTCTCGCACGGCAATTTACAGCTTTTGTTCTTCTTCTGTGGCTCACAGATCTCTCCATCACACTGATCGGGAAACACTCAGAGCATCAGACGGTCACGTGATACCAGTGCCAGGCAGTGAAAGTGCGACATACACACAGACACACAACAAAATAAAATATGCATGCACCATTTAGAACTCACACACTCAAAAGGTGGACACGTACCAACATAGACAGAATAAAAGACAACCTGAGTTCCTTCCTCTAGGGAGTTTACATTAGGTTTAATAATAGCGATAAGAAGGATTTAGGCACTTAATGGAGTAAAAAGTACAATGACTTTACTCAGGCCTCATTGGTTTAGTGCGACATACCTACACAAACATACCTTAAAGAAGTAGGTCAACATTTTGGGAAATACACTAATGTCGGATTCAGACTAAACATTAAATATTTTTGACGGTTACGATGATCGCTATGTCAGATTAGGCGATTGAGAGTCATTCATTCTTGTCGTGACTTGGCCGAGAGACATGACAGACTACACGTCAGTCACCGACCAATCGCCGCTAGTCGTCTTTCACGACGTGCGTGATGCCATCAGGAAGGAAGCTTGATGCTAATAGAGTGGTGCAGGAATGAGTCCTAAAACCCAGAAATGAGTTTAGCATTTTAGCACTTCCAAGCGACTTTTCACCCTCTATGGTCGCCATCTTGGCTACGTAGCGGAAGGGGAGTATCCAGCAGCGGTTGCGGTTGCTCCGTGAACACCGCACTATACAAACATAAGTTAAGTACCACTATACTGTCGGATAGAAGCCATCAGTTCCTTGTGGCCAAACAGCAGTACTACAACTTCTGTGTCCGTCATGTGATGCCATTGGGCCCAAAAATACTTTTCCCCATAGACTTACATTGAGAAACAGACGTCTGTAACTCAGCAGATCATTTTTTTTAGGTAAATCAACTTCCCAGTATGAACCCTTGAATAGTCCTTATTTAAATCATTTGGTCCTAAAAGTTGTAAAATGCACTAAAAGCCAAATTCAGAGTTATTTTCCTTCCTCCGTTCATGTGAATGAGACCCAGGCCAAGGACTGGGAGGCGGGGTTAAAGGAAACGCTACTGCTTCTGCTCTATGGGCCCACTGGATGCAGAAGATCGCCGGATGATCCGGGTACTTTATCACTCGGCAGTCGAGCAATTTTGGCTTCACGCGCCACTAAAGCCGTGAACACACCGCGCGCATGAGGCTCGCGTGACGGCAGCGTCGCGTCGTGGCTGCGTGATGCACACCTAGGGTGTTCACACCAGACGCGAGTTAGCTGCGTCCTGGGAGCGTGTCGGCTACCTGTCTGCTGCTGCTGACAGCCCTTTCTTTCTACATGGAGTTTGCCTTTTAATGGCCATTTAACTTCATGATAAATATAATTGATATTTATTTTAGACAGAGGAAGGTTCAGAAACGTGTGGTAATTAATAAATAATAGTAATAATCCACAATTAAAACTCCGTACTGTATTCATTTACGATGCTTTCCAAGTCACTGCTTGTTCCACATCACTGTCTGGCACATATTTCACAATAAAAGCCTCGTGTTAACAAATGAAGGAATTCTGTGCAAAGAAAACCCGCTTTAGGGCTTTTATTGCGAAATGAAAGCAGGAAGTGTTGATTTAAACCCCAAACTTTATCAATTTTTTGAACTCCCAAAGTGACTGCGTGTTCCACAGCACTGACTGCCTATATTTCAGAATAAAAGCCTCGTGTTAACAAATGAAGGGATTCTGTCTATAGAAAAAAAGCCTGAGGGCTTTTATTTTGAGATGAAAGCAGGAAGTGTTGATTTAAAAACAAGTTTACTTAACTTCACTTTTTTTTCATCTCCGTAACATATTCTACAGATAAACCTCGAAACTGTAGTAAAGTCTTGCTGATATGAAGTTAATACAGTCACTAGATCCCTTTCACTGTCTGTGACATATTCTACAGATGTCTAGACATGTAAACTGTATTATGTAGCTGATATGATGTCCATATACTGTCAATAGATCACCTTCACTGTCTGTTGCTGCTGGGACACGCAGCTGAGACGCGAGCGGCTCGCGTGTAAAATAGGCGACCCTTCTATTCTATAAAATAGACGCGCGTCTCATGCGGGCAGTGTGTTCACTTTAACCTGTTAACATGGACGCCGAAATAAAAAACAACACGCCACGCGAGCCTCACGCGAGCCTCATGCGTGCGGTGTGTTCACGGCTTTTAAGGAACTCTTATAGGAATGAACGGGAGCCCGTCTCCAACGCTGTATCCAGTTCTCTTTATACATCCATGCGGCGATCGTCATTTCCGATGATTGCGCAACAGCCGTGTTCCATTTGAGACAACACTACCCTGTTGAAATTCACACACTACGCAAGTAAGCACATAGTGTACACAGTGTACTAGATGGAAGTGTACGGAAGTATCCGAATTGAGACACAGCAACCTTGGATCAGGCAAAGGCAACATATTACACTACTCGTAGGACTGTAATGTGAATAAAGTTCTCCACGTTTAAAACAAACAAGCAGACTATTTGCTAAAACGTCTGTTTCGGAACCCTCCCACTACACAAACACACACCGTTTATTCATGACTCAAGGAGAGCTGTGCTGGTGTGTGAACCAGCAGTGCAAACCCACTTCAAGATGTCAAGCAGCACTTTTACATCAGAAAATATTGGTCTGGAAGTGTAACTGTGTATGTGTGTGTTTTATTAAATAATTCATGATAGGATCACATAGATAAAGAATAAGAAGGTGAGAAGGAGCAAATCCCTGCAACACAGAATAACAGATGGATTGTGGCAAGAAGAAACCTAAGTAAATCAGATGTAAGTTTACGTGGCTGAGATCAGCCTCTGTGTGTTTCACTTCCAAACAGTGTGGGCAGGTGTCAGATGGAGAGAGCAGGAGTTTACTGCAGCTAATCAGATTACACTGTTGTCTAATCTGAGAAGCCAGCAGACTCTGACCTTATGAGGCACAGAGCTTCATGAACACACACACACACAATATCATTATTTGGGCTGTCAATCAATGTTATTTTTCTTTCCTATGCTCTCCCATATGGAATCATAGGAGAGCCATAATAAAGAATAAATATGTAAAACAATAAGAAAATACATGTGGAAATATAATATAATTTTAATACAAATATCAAAACATAAAAGAATAATTATATGCATTTTCATCTTATTTTCACATTTATTTGTTCATTTATTTCAGTTTATATTTATTTATGTATTTTTTTTAAATATATATTAATTTATTTTTGCATATAAATAACTATTTTGTCTGTATATTTTTCATCTTATATTTATTTATATATTTTTATATAATAAATCTTTTACAGATGTATTCTTTATTATGGGAAACAAATTCAATGACTAGTAAACAGCCTGTATTATATCTTTTTTCCCCTCTGTTTCTCATTTTCTTTCTGAATCAGAACGTCAATTATTGCCGTATAATAATAAATGTATACTCTAAAACAGATCTATAAATCACTCAATAACCTCCAACTGCCCAACAGCAGCCAGTGGGGGTTGCAGTGAGGACACCCTGTCAGGTGAGTCTGTTGATGTAATCACAGCCACGCGCCCAGGCTTTGTCTAAATCTAGATAATCTGAGGCGTCTCCGATAAACAGTTATTAGAGGCACTGAGATGCAACAGACTGGTGTTACAGATTTAGGAATGCTGTTAGAAAAGCTCACTTTTGAAATAGGACTAGAATTACAAATAAGTAGAATTACTCTTCATGCTCCAGCTACACACTTAAACGGGTATTAGACAGGACGGGCTGGCATTCAATATATGTGGATTAGGATGACTCAAAGGTGGATACAGTTCCTGCTTCTTCTGAAGAGAGAAGAGGAGGAGGATCAGTTAGAGCTCAGGCTTGTTTTTTTAGTCAAGATGGGCTCCAACTTGATACACTGGAATTGAGGGAGGACAGACAAGTTGCTAGCTATGGAGGACAGAACCTGCCAAAATAAAAAATAAATGACTTGCTAAAGAAAAAAATAGCATTAAATGTAGCAAAAACAAATATTAAAAATGAATGTAGCCATTTTATAGTTGATAAAATGTGACATAAATTGATATTTCTGTTGTAATTGGCTTCTTCATTTATTTATCTTTGTATTAATTCCCTTATTAATTTACTCTTGTTTAATTTTCCTTTGTATTCATGTTTTTATTTTGTATTGATTTTTTTAATTAATAAATTTATTGAGCAGCCCCCTCATTTGCATAATGAAGCAGAAATGCATAAATAAATAAAAAAAGAAATGTATAAAGAAAAGAATACAGAAATATATAAGTTTGGCGAAATAAATAAGGGATGAAATGCAAAGGGAAAATTGTTCACAAAAAATAAATGCATAAATAAATACATGCATAATAAAATATAAATATAAAATAAATTAAAAAACTAAATACAGAATATATAATAAATAAATAACAAATGCATAAACAAACAATAAATGCAAAAACAAATAAATACATTTACAAAATTATTAAAAATAAATACATAAATAAATAAAAGGGAAAATTAAACAGTAGAGTAAATAAATAAGGGAATTAATAAAAAGAAATAAAAAAGTAAAGAGATAAAGAACAGAAAATTAAAACAGAAATATCCATTTATGTCACAATTAATTAATGGCTAAATGATTCTAAATATTATTTTTGTTACATTTAATGACATATTTATCGAGTCATTTATTTATTTATTCATTTATTTTTGATTTTGGCAGGTTCCGTCCTCCATACTTGGAAAAGTCTAAGACAAATTTCAACTGCGGTGGACGATAAAGTCGATCTAATCTAATCTAACTTCCCGCCTCTTCATCCGTCATGTCCCGACACACATCATACAGAAATCATTTTTATCTTATTTTTTATTTGATGAGACAAGGCTCCATACATATGTTGCAGCAGGTTTAAGTTCTATCTGTGGTCCCGAGTCCCTCTGCTATTAATCTCTGCTAGTGAACAACCAGCTTCCAGAAACCTCATACCTCCTCCACTCTCTCTCCATTTCTCTCTCTGTATAATAAAAACCTCTCTCACTCTCTTTCACCCCCACCTCCCCTCTCTCTAACCTCCCTCGGCTCCATCTCTTTCTAGTCCACTTCTGAACAATTCCAGTCAGTGTTGAGGTCCTGTTTGCCCACCAGTCAGCTGATCAGAGACCTGTGACCTCTGACCTCTGCACAAACAGCCCACTTTGCGCACGTGTCTGTGTGTGAGATGGAGGATTGAACTTGGATTGGGCCTTTTAATCAAGAATCTACATCTTTTGTCTTTCAGCCCTCAAAACATACATTAAAAACGGGTCCAGATTTGTTCAATCTTGGTGACATGAAGTGGCTACCAGCATATTTAATACAATGCCAG
>CAKAOH010036468.1:0-10718 GCA_916701665.1 Sebastiscus tertius | reverse complement strand
AAGCAGCATATTTGTCCACTCCCATGTTGATAAGGTTATTAGATACTTGACATATCTCCCTTTAAGGTACATTTTGAATAGATAAAAAATGTGCCATTAATTTGTGATTAATTGCGATTAACTATGGACAATCATGCGATCAATCACATTGACGAGCCAAGCACACGAGAAAGTTGTACTGTTTGCATGAGGGTGGTTAACCCAGTTAACAATACAATGATACAAATAAACCATAACACTTCAAATCAGATCGGTTTTTCAGTTCAGTTTAGACATCTTTATTTATCCCCAAGGGGGCAATTCATTTGTAGCATTCCCAGTCCATACATCCATCCATAAAACAGACAACCAATAATTAGTTAAGTCAAAGGAAACATTAAAGGCATGGGGCAGTTGGAGGGACAAGTTACAATAAGAACCATATAAATAGGATTATAGCAAGAAAAGACCCAAAAAAAATAAGAAACAATATATGGGAACAACATATCTTAAAGTTCCTCTAAATAACAGTCATTTAAAATGGGTATGGTCTGTGTTCAGCAGAAGGGATAAAGGATATTTTCTGCTGTTAAGTTATTGTTCCTGTTTGCTGCTGCTGCCTTTTATTAAACCAGATAATGACCTTATATACTGCACCCAGAGCTTTTACTCTTGTGTGTTATATTCTACTTTAGCTTTTATTTTTAGCTTGTTTTTATTTTCTAATCTTTAATGTTATTATAACTGTATTAATTGTCTTAATGTTCTTTTGCACTTCGTCTTCAATGTTCTTGAATGTTTATTTAAAGCACTTTGAATTGCCCTGTTGCTGAAATGTGCTCTACGAATAAAGCTGCCTTGCCTTGTAATATTTAGCTCAACTCCTATCTGGAAACCATGAAAGTGAGGTTTTACTTCAGCAAATTTACATGAATAGAAAACTGAAAAAATATGAGATTTAGAAAATACTTTTTCATATCTTGTGTTGAACCAAAGAGCACAATGAGAGAACGACGTTGACGAAGAACAGTCATAGCATAGTATTTCATAAAAAGCTGCAGTTTTTGTATGGCATGAAAATGTCATAGTATAGTATTCTAGAAGTTCCATATCTTATGTTGAACCATAAATAACCAAAAAGCACATTTTCCAGTAGAAGTTAGAAATGACAGATATGAAAGATAAAGTGCAGACATTATGTGGTTTCAGATAAACGATGAGGTCAGCCTACTTTAAAGTGATGTAAGCCCTGTGGCATATTCCCACAGGATTTCAATACGTTTACATTTTCCATTTTCTTAAGAACCCATATTTAACCCATTAAATCAACACTCAAAAATGTGCATCTCTGTCTCCTTTACCCAGGTCTCTCTCAGCAACCACCCACAGCTTTGCTGCCGTCGACAGCAGTACCGAACGCCTCGACTTACTAACGTCATCAGAATCCCCTTTGATTTTATTCACCCGTTCACGGCTAACACTGACCAGCAGCAGACATGACCCTCTCCCAGCGGGCCATGGAGGACGTGGAGGCCCTGTACTTAGGTTGGTGTTAACAAATGTTCCTTAAGCACTACTACAGACATTACCGAATACAGAGCAACTCAGTTTGGATCAAACCGCTGGACGGTTTACCATGAATTGATTTGTATTTGTGGCATTAACCTACAGTTCACCTATAAGATAATCTCATTTATTTAAAGCATCTCTGGTTTTTAAGATCTGATCATCAGATGGCTACACTTAGCAGGGATATAAGTATTAATGAGGCGGCCCTTGTCCACAGGGTCCTCGTTTCTGATGGCTGACCCCATGGGGCCCCTTCTGGACCAAGATGAAGAAGAAGCTCTTTCTCCCTCCTCCTCTCTAGAGGGGAAGGCGCCAGCTTCGCCCCCCCTCTCTTTCTCCTACGCATCCTCCCCGTCTCCCTACCACACCATGTCGTCCTCCCCGCTCTCTTCCGCCTCTCCGCCTCCCTCTCCTCCTCCTCCCACCCATCCCTCCTCGTTCCTGGGAACCAAGGCCGGAGTGGACTCCCTGTCTCTCTCCTGGCTGGGTGCCAGCGACCTGCTCAATGCCCACGTTGGAGCAGACGATGGCAACGGTGAGCAACTTAATATTCACATTTATATATCTAATATTCTTGATAATCAGAAGGGGCAAAGATTGGAAGCACAGTTGAAGTAGGGTTACAGCAATTGTACGAGAGCAGAGGAAGATACATCACTAACTAAAAGGGAGCTGATTTACAAAGTAAAATTACAGGCTGAGTTAGAAACATGCTTTATCAGTGAGATCTTATGTGGAAAGTAAATTAAGGGCTGAACATTTTCCACCGCAGTGAGGCCATTGTAAAGTTAGGAATGCTGACTGCTTTCAGGCTAGTGGTTAATATTTTATAGGGGCCGTTCTGTGTCAGTAAAGCACTTCGGGTTGCCCTGCAGGCAGCTTGTCCTAGATGTTAAAATTAGGTTGTGCTCTGTGACATTGTCCTTTTTTTTAAAAGACAGTGCCACATAATGACATTCCTATAGCCAAGTTGTTCAAAGGATATGGGAGTTGACGTTTGTCCGACATCAAAATGAAGAGCATGAATGCGTAATTGGTAGGTGTGTGGGGCCGTGAAGAACGATCATTGGTTAGCAGCTAGTAGGTGTGGCTCCCGAGTGTGTAATTGAGGCGGCCTCAAACTGGTTTTGTTAAATGTGGCATTTCACAATGACGCATCTCCCTTTTGTTGCCATAACCTCCGTCTGTCACTGGTATGAATCTCATTGTGGCTCCTGGCATCCGTTAAAAGCAAAAGGTTCCTAGTGTTCTGGATATATGATTGCACGTGTTTATTAGTCACGAAATCTCAACAGTACAGGGTGGGAATCTCAAAGATGAATTTGTGTTTGAGGTAATCATTGAATAAATTATCAAGTGACTCAATATAATGTGAAACAACTCCACAAAGAATCACACATAAGCACCACTTTCAATCTGGTATTTACCAGAGGTGGAAATAAGTCATTCAGAAATCATAAAGACCGAAACGACCGATTTATTCAACCAATCGATAAAGGGGGGCGGCCGTAATTTGCGTTTGTATAATTTTATCTATCTTCATAATTGTTTTGATCAAATATTTACGAATAAATTCTCTGCCAGCAGATGATGCTTTTGCTGGCATGGACTGGATGTCAGAGAAAATCGACCTGAGTGAATTTGACCTGGATTCCCTCATTGGCACCTGCTCATCCGACGAGTCTCCCAGCTCCCCCGAGGATCTCCTGGCCTCCCTCGACTCCCACATGGATCTGGATCTAGACTCCTTCGACACAACCATCCCCGTCCTGCAGGACAGCCTGGAGGTGGGTCTGTCGCTGCCCAGCATCCCCTCCCTCCCTCTGGAGCTCCCTCTCCCTGGGGCAGGCGAGGCCAAGAAGACCGAGGTGGCTCCCGATCAGGAGGTTGTTATGAAGTCTGAGCCTCCCTCCCCAGCTCCGTCTCCGTCACCTCCCTCGCCCGTCTACACATTGGAGCTGGGGAGTGAAGTGGATGTCCTGGATGCAGAGAAAACACCCCTATCCCTCACAGCCACCATCATTCCAGATCCCAGCGGAAGCATTCAGACCAGCAGCCCCATTGTGCTCGCTCTTCCCACCATTGTGGTGGTGCTCACCAACAACGATGAGCCCTCCCCCCCATCTCTCCCTGACCAGTCCATTAAAACCTCTCCTCCATCAAGCGACTGCGACAGCGACTCTGGCATCGAGTCCGTCGCCGACTCACCGCCTCGCCTCCCATCTCCTCCTCCCACCCCGTCTCCAACAGCTGGTTCCTCCAGGACCAAACCCTACTCCAAACCAGAGCCCTCCGTCGCTTCCTCCCCCTCGGCCAAGACCTCCAGGGTCAAATCGGTGTCTGGCGCTCCCAAGGTGGAGAAGAAACTGAAGAAGATGGAGCAAAACAAGACGGCAGCCACTCGCTACAGACAGAAGAAGAGGGTCGAGCAGGACCTGCTCAACACAGAGTGCGACGAGCTGGAGAAGAGGAACCACGAGCTGGAGGAGAAGGCGGAGTCCATCAACCGAGAGATTCAGTATCTAAAGGACCTGATGGAGGAAGTTCGTAAGCGCCGCGTCAAGACCAGCCCGGTGGTTCAGTAAGCAGAATGTGTGATGAGCACAATCTGCAGAGAAGTGACGGCGTTGTTTCTGCTCCAACACTCACACGCCATAACGAAGCACCGCTTTAGTATTTTGTAAGAGATTACAGAAGAATGGCGTGCGAGGGTGGATGTATGAAACTCGCCACTAAACAGAAAAAGAGAAATGAAAAGTGGAAGTTGATGAGATTGTTAGCGTAGAGCAGGGGGCTGGGAGGTCGTCAGGTGAAGCATCTGTACATGCTTGTCTCTCAGTCCCCTGTTAGATCCCCAGAATGCACTCCCTGTCTTAACTAGCAGGAAAACAGGCAGGGTGTGTATTTGTATTTGTAGACTAGGCATGCAAAACATGAGTCACCATAGCTCCCGGTAGTGTCGTAGACTTCCTACTGAAACAGCCGGACCTCAGCGCCGCTTCAATTAAATAACTCCCATGTCCATGAAGTGAGACACTTTGACCTTGTCACCCGCCACTTTTTAACCCAGTGTCCCCCCATTTCCAACTTCCTCTTAACAGCTTCAAGTCCAGAAAGGGGCCTCAAACTATTTATGAATTCTTGATGTTACTGTTTTATTTTTCTTCTTTTTCTGTGTGTATATAGTTTTCTCCTCCTTTGCTTGCAGATAGTAGCTTTTGTTATTTAATGCTGGATATAAACTGAGCTACTCGTGTCTTGAGTAGCTCAGAGTCTCTTTGCAGCACAGCTGTTTGGCTTGTAAAAATGCTCTGCTCTTCTTTTTCTAATAAATATCTCTGTGCTCAACTGACTTGTGTGATGTGTTTTACTGATTTCTTTTGAGATGGCATAAAATAGAAAAGCAGCAAAATCCTTAAATTTGAGAAGCTTGAACCAAATAATAGATGAGTTTTTTTTTTGTAAACTCCTAACAAAGATTAATTTATAATTAAAAGTGTAATCCATAAACCAAAGAGTTGCATGACTACCAAATTGTATATTTTGCTATTGCTGCTTATGCATAGTTAATTCACAACAAAAGACTGTTTACATCACTACAACTTGTATTATTTCATGCCGATGCATAAACAGAAGTTAAAAAAGGCCTATATTTCCATCATAAACGATGGATATTTTGAGTTGGAAGGATGTTTAATATGTCAATCTTTATTATCGATCAACTAATTATTTTTCTAGATTAATCGTTTTGTCTATAAAATGACAGATGTGGAAAAATGTCCATCCCAGTTTCTCAAAAGTCCAAGGTGATGTTTTAAATGTCTCGTTTTATCCAAAATCCCAAAATAAAATCAGTTTAATAGGACATAAAATAGAAAAATCTCCATATTTAAGAGGCTGAAAACAGCATTTTCTGACATTTTTTGCATGAAAAATTACTTAAACGATTATCCAAATAGTTGGCAATTATTTTTCTGACTAATCGTTGCAGCTCTTGTGTCGGTCATATACAGTATGTACATATATATAACAAAATAATTAATTAATCTGGAAGCATGAAATGTGTCATGGAGACAAAACTTGCTGTCGTGGTTCCACTGAGCTCAGCTGAGTTGTACTGAAGTATTTGCATGTTAAGCTAAGCTCTGCTTGGTTTGTCAATGTTTGTCGATGGAAAAGGGTGTGAACACCGGGGGTTAGTAGTTGTAAAATATTTCAAATTCTGCTGCAAGACATGGCAGCAGACACCAGCGTAAACACATTTTGAGTGATAAATTCTTGTTCTTGAAAGTCTTATTCATTCTTAAATGTCAGTCTTAATCAGGGGAAACAATGAGTTTGTGTATTTGGACAAGTCGCTATTCGCACTGGCTAAACTGCAACGTTGAGCTGCAAAGAGCTAAAAGTCTCATGTCGCTGCCTGCAGCTAAATCTACAGCTCCCTATCAGGAAACGAGACGTGGGAGACGAAAGCGAGAAACATCTGGGCAAATGTTTTATGGGAAGGTCCTTGTAATAGTGAAACCAGACTACACTAAACTACTAAACTAAACCGGACTCTCTCAGTTTCACATATCTGACAGGTGTGTGTCAGACAGAGAGAGACAGAGAGAGACAGAGAGAGGGGGATGAGCCACAGATGTCTGTATTTACCAGTCTGTGTGTGTGTGTGTGTGTGTGTGTTCCCAGTGGTGGGAGAAGTACTCAGAACTTCCACTTAAGTAAAAGTAGTAATACCACAGTGTAGAAATACTCTAAAAGTCCTGCATTTCATATTTTACTTGAGTAAAAGTACATTATACATCATTGGATTATAATATATATATATATACTTTTTAAATATATTTTATATATATATATATATATTAGGGCTGTCAATCGATTAAAATATTTAATATTTAATCGCAAATGTATTGCACTTTTTTATCTGTTCAAAATGTACTTAAAGGGAGATTTGTAAAGTATTTAATGTACTTATCAACATGGGAGTGGACAAATATGCTGCTTTATGCAAATATATGTTTATATTTATCATTGTAAATCAATTAACAGCACAACACAATGACAGATATTGTCCAGAAACCCTCTCAGGTACTGCATTTAGCATAAAACAACATGCTCAAATCATAACATGGCAAACTGCAGCCCAACAGGCAACAACAGCTGTCAGTGTGTCAGTGTGCTGACTTGACTATGACTTGCCCCCAAACTGCATGTGATTATCATAAAGTGGGCATGTCTGTAAAGGGGAGACTCGTGGGTACCCGTAGAACACATTTACATTCACTGATCTGGAGGTCAGAGGTCAAGGGACCGCTTTGAAAATGGCCTGGACAGTTTTTGAGCCCGATACAGTCTAAAAATCACAAGTTGTGTTCATGTTTTATCAAGTAAGTGAAGTGAAAAGTACAACCTTTCCCTCTGAGATGAGGTGGAGTAGAAGTATAACGTAGCAAAAAATGGAAATACCGAAGTAAAGTACCTCAGTTCGTTTCCACCACGACTTGTTTCTTGTGACGGTGTTTTGGGGCGTATGATTCATACCAGCTGGGACTGAAAATAAGTCTGTGTAGTATCTCTGAAAGTGATACTTACACGTGTGAGTTTCAGAGTCAGCTCACTGCTGAGCGACTCTCAGACAGCTGTGTAGATTTAGTCTTAGCAGTAAAACACACACACACTCCTCCCTGACAGATTCCACAGTAGCGAGGCCTTCACCTCCTGAGAAGACACAGATAAGAAGAGACACCCAGCTGTAGGCAGAGAGGAAGAGATGGCAACGACTGCTTTATTATGACTTCATTTGATATGAAGGCTACTAGGAGTTGAATCTGAAATCATTGTTGATTATTAATTGCTTGCACATGCTCACTAAATCTTCTATTTTCTGTCATTGTTGTGATGTGTAGCTGTTAAAAGAAAAGAAGGTCTTTGTTTTCATCATATGTGGTATGAATTCTGTTCATGCACATAAGCAGCAGCCATAATCTCCTGTCCTTTACCTGCTAAGGTAGCTTGAAATGTTGTCTTATCCACTTCTTAAAGCCTGAACTTATCTGACCACCAACGCCTCTACCTGCTTGGCCAATTAAATCTGAAATATGATCTCAAAATACCCCGGGTGTGTTCTGCTTTAGAGTTTCATCCTCACATGACACGTGACCTTAAGACCTGAGGTTAACATGCATGTCGTTGAGTCTGGTTACTGTAAGAAGAAACCTCGAACATGCTTCACACACGGACCTCGCAAAGGTTGAGGAGTTCGTTTTAAAAGAGGATTAAAGAGGATTAAAAAAGTACATTACAGACTATCTAGTGAGAGTGAGTTGTGCTTCGGAGAGCGAACGGTTGGAAAGAAACAACTTGTTCAACCACATGAGCAGCAGATCCTGGGCGTGGCGGCTCCGAGCAAAAGCAGCAGAGATTATTCTTGTCTCGTCGCATTCCTCCGCGGTTCGTAGTAATTATTAATAGTGATAGTTTGTTTATTCGCAGCATAGTGACAAGGGCGTCATTTTGTTGTTTCCTCACGCGACACGGTGAATCTGTGCGTGTTTGTGTGCAGTCATGTGTCGCCGTTGATGAGGTTTTCATGACTGAGTCGGTCTGAACTGAAGCCTCCGTTTTACATACAACACACAACAGGCTGCTTTGTAGTCCGGGGGATTAGAAAGAAGAGGCTTCTGTACTTTGGAAGGTCAGAGGGAGCCACATAATGTGACGAGTATACACTTATTTATTAAAGGGCAAAACAGTTAATTATGAATTAACCATGCAAAAATCAGAAATGTGGCCTTGTGTGCTAAGACTGTTGGTGTATTAAACATTGATTTATAGCATCTGTGCAGAACAATATTGTTTAATTCCTAGTTATAGTGTTTGATCTTTATATATAGTGTTTGTATATATATAGACTCTATACATAGAGTATAGTAGTATATAACTCTATACATATATATATACTCTATACTCTATCTCCATCAGCGCCCAGCAGCAGAGCTATGCTTACCAATATTTTGGACTGAAAGCGACTACCGGACGCCAGTAAAACGTCCGCCTAAAAAGTGCTGTACAAAAGAAAAACAAAATTATTTCTATTCTATTGTTATATTTATTGTCTCTACCAAAATGGCAATAACAATACAAATATTCTAAATATAATACGCGTGGAGTTTCGTCTGTTTGCTTCTAAACTCTTTGGTATCAATTTGAATAACAAGAAATTTAATCTAGAGGTTTTTTTCTAGCTTTGGTAGACAGAATTCAACCATATTAAACTTCATGAAGGTATGCTGCAGGGCTCTTGCAATAGACCGCATTAGTTTTAGCAAGGTGTACCTAATAAACTGGCAACTGAGTATACGTAGCCTTTAAGCTCTCCTCTAATTTCTTTCCTTTCTTTGAAAAAACACATCTGTTTTAGACTCGCTGTCTGGAGCCAGCCCAGTAAAACCCGTCAAATACAGTTGTCACTTTAGGGAGCTTTAAAGTACAGGATGTTGAGACAATCCTCAGCTATATTTCAAATTACATTACATGACTTGATGGCATTTTGGCTCACCGAGGGCTGAAACCCAGTAAGGCTGTTAGGCTATTCATAGTTGGTCTACTGTACGTCGGTGATAGCCAAGCAATCTGACACTTTCTAATATTGTGACCTCGGGCTGTTCATGGCTCTATTCCTGGCTGATACTAACACATGTAGATCTGGTATGAAGTCCACCTGTGGATGCTGGCATACTGGAAGAAATGGAAGAGGATAATATCTTATGGCTGCAGCTTGGAGGAATTGGACTGTGGGATTTATCTAAATGGTTACCGCTTTGTGTGACACATCTGTACTACAAAGCAACGAAGTGTGCAGAACAGCTGTTTCCAACTTTATTTACATTGTCTACAGTTAACTTGTCATTGTAACCTTGACATTGTCCGACACAAGAACACAGCACAGTCCTGGATATTTTAATAATCAACAGTCACTGGTTTGTTTTTTCCAAATTTCCAAAGAGTTCACCGCAGTTTACAGTAAATAACATACTCTCTATGGTGTAGATGTATACATTTCCACTGCTTCGTTACACAGCAGTAAACACATCTGTCCTCCTGCACCAGTAGAACTGAGTGAAACAAGAAGCGAGGATGCAGTAAGAGTAATTTACCCATCTCAATACATTCATGTTATGCGTTTTTTTTATTCGTAGTTTTACTTTAGCTGCTTCTAAAATCATATTTCTTACATAAATATAAACTCTGAAAGCCTTGCAGCAGAACTCTCTGATAAACTCGCCACATATAGGATTTATTATTATGTAAACAAAGCTGTATGAAGTATTTCATTCTAGTGTGACCCTGAACCTTAAAGGAATGTAACCTCAGCTCTAAAACAGAATATGTTTTCTGTTCAAAGTGAACTTGCTGATCTTGAGCAGATAAGAGCACTTCTCAGTCATCTTGAGAGAGATATTTTTGATATTTCCTTCCTCCGCTCCTGAGTTTCACCCGGCGTGACCCTCTGCTCACTCCAGCCGAGTGAATCATCGCGCTGGTCTTCAGTTGATATTCTCCACAGAGGATCTCTGAGCAGCTGAGCTCATTACTGAGGTCATGGGCTGCAGATTACCAAGACAGATTTACTCCCAGAAAGTGGGACGACACATTTGTTCACTCTACCTCACCGTCTAGAGACGCTGCAAACCAAAGGAATTTACATTTATATTATATATACATATATTGGAAACAATGTAATATAATGAAAAAGACATGTACTGCAAAATATTTTAAAAATATTATTTTAAATTTTATCTAAGAATCCAAACATTACATATTTCCTTACACACACTGTGCATGGAAACTATACAGAACATATATCTGACTATAACCCATAGAGAGGTGAAGTCCCTCCCCTCCCATGGGACCTTATTTCAGAAAAAAAATATGAACAGTAGTCAACAGAGAGACAAATATTGTTTTAATCCCTTTGAATTGCACCATGAATCACACATATGATGTTTAACAATTTCAAATATAATTTTGCAAGTCAAGAAAGTCTCAGTTTGTTGTAAGACTGTTTAAGTATCAGACCTTTAAGGTACATTTTGAAAAATAAAAAAACGTGTGATTAGTTTGTGATTGATCTGGATTCAATATTTTAATCGATTGACCGCCCTAAT
>CAKAOH010036466.1:0-11518 GCA_916701665.1 Sebastiscus tertius | reverse complement strand
AGTAGTAGTGGTAGTAGTAGTAGTAGTTGTAGTAGTAGTGGTAGTAGTAGTGGTAGTAGTAGTGGTAGTAGTAGTTGTAGTTGTAGTAGTGGTGGTGGTGGTAGTAGTAGTAATAGTATTAGTTGTAGTAGTGGTAGTAGTAGTGGTAGTAGTAGTTGTAGTTGTAGTAGTGGTGGTGGTGGTGGTAGTAGTAATAGTATTAGTTGTAGTAGTAGTGGTAGTAGTAGTAGTAGTAGTAGTTGTAGTAGTAGTAATGGTTAAAGGCATTAACAACATATACACTTAGAAACGTGATAAAGTGAAGGTAACGTGTGTCTCCCTCTCTGGACTCCAGCTCCCATCAGCCCTCAGTGGAGGCGTGGCCAGAGATGATGCTGACAGTGGAGGGGACTGCAGCTGATGGCTGGTTGGTCCGTCAGGCCGGGGCGGGCCCGGACCCGGTGCTGCGGCAGCTGCTGGGGAAGGACATGTCGGACACGCTGTGTCCCCGGGAGAGGCTGCCTCCGGCGGGCGGTCCCGGGGCCACCGGGGTTGCCGCCGCCGGGGCACGCAGGACGGGGCTGGTGGAGAGGAGAGAGCTCAAACTAGCCAGACTCAAACAGATCATGCAGCGCTCTCTTAGCGAGTCGGACTCGGACGGTTATCCTCCAGAGGACGGTAAAAATCCAGGAGCCTCGGCGTCAAACACACTGCGACCTGATAGGCCGTCGCACCTGCCAATCGCAGAGGAGGAGCCGGCGTCAAACCACCTCAATCAGATGATGAAGAAGAACCTCCCCTCCTCCTCCTCATCCTCCTCCTCCACGGTTGACAGGAAGCAGGCGTTTTCTCTCAGCGGGTCGAAGTCGGCGGACAGCGTCGGTTTCAACCCCTCCCCCACCTCCAGCGACCCCGAGGCGGCAGACGGTAAAACACCAGACGCCTCCGGCGACCTCCCCGACGGCCAGAAAGTCGCCACCAGCCCCAAGAGCGCCCTGAAGTCGCCGTCGTCTCGCAGGAAGACGTCCCAGAACCTCAAACTGAGGGTGACCTTCGACGAGCAGGTCCACAAGAGCTCCAATCAACCGGAGGCGGAGCAGACCAAAGGGCATCATGGGAAGGAGAGGACTCCAACGGGAAGCTCGGAAAGCAAGCGGCCGTTCGGGGCGTTCCGCTCCATCATGGAGACGCTGAGCGGAAACACAAACCACAGCAACAACAACAACAACAACAACGGTGGTGGTGGCGGTCAGTCGGGCTCCACCTGTCAGAACTCACCTGGCAGGAAGTCAGAGAGTAAAGGCAGCCCAGGAGGAGGAGGAGGCGCCAAGGGAAAGAGCAGGACCAGTAACGTTTAACCAACTGGTTCTACTGGAACCAGAACCGACAGAGCAAACAGCAGGAGGCAAACAACATGAGAAATGTAGATCTAACCGGTAGCAGTGACGGAGAAACGTCCATCAATCCACACTGGATTTAACATGTGAGGGTGCAGGTCGTCTCCACGCTGACCCGCCGACGCTTTATACTTTCTGATGTTGACGGATACGGAACAGATATGACGTCACGTTACTCAGACTACAACAATAAAAGCGTTAACTTATATTTTTAGGCTAAAAGGTCACTTAAAATTGGCTTGACAATTGAATAGAAACCAACTACTGAGTGTTTCAGCTCAGAGAAAGACTCATAAACAGACCGCGAGTTCAGATTATTTTATTAAACTACCATCCCCAAGGTCACTTATGAACTCTATCCAATGACCGGTTTGATTTTGAACCGTATTCTCACACTTCTGTGTTTATACTCGCTAACCATGAACTTTCTCATGTTCTTTGCCTCCGACGTTTGACTTTTGACTTTTTCTACAGTTAATGACTGAAAGACAGAAACTTGTGTATTTGATGGCGTTATTCAGAGACGAGAAGGTCCTGAAGTATGTTCCGTGTATTAATCAGCGTCCAACAGATTAATCTCACATCTCCATAATACAACTTTTCATCTTTTTTTAGTTTGATTTTGTTTCGGATAACAAAGTTCATCGGTCTAGTTCAGGGGTCAGCAACCTTTACTGTCAAAAAACAAACATAATCTGTCTGGAGCCTCAAAACATGTGAGCATTGTGATGAAGGTAACAGTTTATAGTCTCAGTATATAGTATATCAGTCTGATGCAGTGAGGGCTAAAGAGACAATGTACTACGGAGTATTAGGGCCACATTGAGGGAAAACACATCTGAGATTTACAGAATAAAGTCAGAATATTACCAGAATAAAAGTTGTAATATTACGAAAATGAAGTCATAATATTATGAGAATAAAGTCCTAATTTAACGAGAATAAATTCATAACTTAACGAGAAAAAGTTGCAATATTACGAGAATAAAGTCATAACTTTACGAGAATAAAAGAAAATAACACGTAAAATTACTACTTTATAATATTAAGACTTTATTCTCATAATATTAAAACTATTTTCTCGTAAACTTGTCACTTTATTTTTGAAATCTTAGATGTATTTTTTTTTTCCTCAATGTGGCCCTAATATAATAAAGAAAATAAAAATGCAAATGTAAACAAAAACCAGTTCTTCATCTCCAGTAATGTGATGAAACCTCCACGGGGAGCCTCTGGAGAGGAGCTGGAGAGCCGCAGGCTGCTGACCTCTGACCTAAAACAAACCAAAATAAGTGTCAAATCAAATGGAGATAAAAGGTTTCTGTTTGTCTGTTACTGACCTACACTAAAGATGAACTCATGAAGTATTTATGTTTATGTTTATGCACACAGTTATATGATTTAAAATTTAAAAAAAAAAGTGGTTATACTCACGCACGTGGTTAACGTGCACCAGCACAACAAATAGTATTAAAACCACAGTACATATAGTATTTAATTTCTTTTTATTCCACACATTGTTTTAATTATTATTTTATTATCTATGCAGCAGTATTTTTGGCATGAAGTAGACTTTAGTTGTGTGATGTGTTTGAGACGGGGAGGTTTAAAGATGCACCTTCTACAGCGGCCGCAAACCGGCCGATCAGCGTTTACTCATCTGGTTACACAGACTCCGTATCTGTGAGGCGGTGGAGTCTGGGAGGATTTACCTGCATCCAGGCTTCTGTTAAAGGAACAGTCCGACATCTAAGCATCTTCCCCAGAGTCACATTGTCCAGAACAGACGCACTACTCAGCAACAGGGCTGTCTTGTTGCAATAAAACGTTATTGAAGGAATTGGACACAACCGGTTCTGTGTTTCCGTTCAGTGTTGATCACTGAGATTACAGAAAGTAGCGGACCGACGTGTCCACATACGTTTGTCTAGTGATGTCACAATACCAGACGTTTAGTGGTCCATACCAATACCAGTGAAAGTCCACGATTCGATACCGCAATAAAAAACATAAACAAAACATGAAACACTCAGAGCTGGTGTTAGGCTGTGAAGACATCTCCTTCAAACTACTGCAGACATTCATCGGACTGGCTCACTGATATAGAACATGAAATAGAACTTCATTAATCCCAGAGGAAATTCTTGTGCCAGAGATTGCTCAAAAATTACAACAATATAAGAATAAAAAGCCCGACAGAGTAATACATATAACGTGTATAAGAAGTAGGGATGCACCGATTTCAAAATTTTGGCCGATACCGATGTTTTAATTTCTTTATTTTTTATGTTATTTATACCCTTTCTGTTCATTATAAAAATAACTGAGCTGTTTTAAAGTCAATCAGCAGCTCATTACACTGTCTTTAAATGAGGACAAATTCAATCAGACAACTTTATGAAACAACCTTTAATATATAACCGTCTTTCACATGAAAAATATTCCTTTTTTGTTTTTGAAATATTTGAAATAAAGACTTTTCAGCTGCTAAACAACGACCTACTCAATGAGAAGAATGTTAGAGTAATTGTTAATTGAAATAATAAATCATAAACCAGCAACTTGGTAAAAAATCTTGAAAATTAACAGAAATTATAATTCAAGTGTAAACCTTTATAACGCAGCAACACACACCCGAATTTAAATTAGCTCTTTATTGTGTTTCACCAAATTCTTTCAAAATTCATACAATGATTTGAAGCCTCCTGGTGAGGCTGTGCATATATTTATTCATATATGTCATAAATTTCTCTTTTAATATTTTGTTAAAAAACTTAAACAGGAATTAAAATTCCAGTAAATAATGTATATACATATAGAATTTAATTAAATAGATTTGAGTCGGTATCAGCCCGATATCGGTATCCGTGCATCCCTGATTTAAAGGATATATTTCCCGATCATAAATTAATATAAATAAATATTAATTGATTTTAAATTGAGCTTTTCAACAAGTTATTCTTAACTCCACATAACTAAGTGAAATAACTTCATTTCTTTAATTCAATTAATGAGAAACTACAGACTCGTAAAATAAAGTGTCACCATGATGTTGTCGCCAGGTAAAATGTCCAGACTCCACTACCCTCACCATGTTGCTCGCTGCCTAAACAACCAGAGTAGTTCAGTCTGAGGGCTGATTGTGTCGATGAGATTGTTTCTGATATGCAGTTTTATTTTATTTGAAGCGTCTTCCTCGTTGAGGCGTTCCTTCAGGACGAAGGAACCGTCGTTGTAACGAAGGACACGAACTGAACTCTTCCTGTTTGTTGTCTCTTTAATGAACTCTTCAGTGTTGCTGCATCGACTCGGATGTTTACTCTCAATGCCGACACAAAAAAATATAAAATGAGACGCAATATCAGTGAATGTTTTTTACTAGCCAGCGTGTACAGAGACAGACGGCTGCTCTTCTGTTTAATGAACCGGTTGTGAAGACAAATAAACTTTTTTGAAACTGTTGAATAAGAGCGTCGTGATCGGGGCAATATTTCATAAATATTGTAATCGGGATTTTTAATCACCACTTTTCTTGACCTCCCCCAGATGTTCTTTGTACATACTGCAGTGACCTATCTTTGTTATTTGACATTAAAGCACCACACAGGTGTTTTTGCATGTTTGAACTCATTTCCAGTGGAGCACTTCTGTTGCATCTTCTCCTGTCTACCGGCTCTTCATTACACAATGTTCACTTTTACCTGTTCAACTAAAATCACTTTCATTTTTAAAAACAAACCATTCTTTTAATGCATTTTTTCATTCCTTCGGGAAGCCTTTGGTCTTTAGTTCACTTCTGTGAAACTCAACTAGCTTGAAAGACGTGAAACTTGTTTCTGTCTGCTTCCTCGCCACACGTCAGTATGACTCAGCATTTTTACTTCAGTAGTACTTTGAGTCCAAACACAGTAGATGTGTTTTAGTACTTGATACAGGTGGAAATGATGCATCGCTTTGCTGATTCAAATTGTTAGTGACGTTATGTTGCGGCTTCCGACTGTCTAAGCATAACACAAACACTGTTTATGAGGCTACTCACTCGACAGACCTGCTACAGAATGATCACACCCCGATTGTTTGTCTATCGGTAATCTTGTAACTAGGGCTGTCAAAGTTAACGTGTTAATACAAATTTGTTTTAATGTCACTAATTTCTTTAACACAATAACGCAACTTGTCAGTTTTAAAGCTAGAGTAAAGATACTGGTATCACATGAAACTAGAAAACCTGATAAATCCATCGGTACCAGCCAGGTCAGACTAGCTGGTCATGAAGGAGGTTAAATAACGCTCCAAACTTACACTACATTTTGGCGAGGAAAAACTGTCATGGCCATTTTCATGGTGACGGCCAAAAGCCAAGATGGTGACGGCCAACTACCAAGATGGCAACGGCCAACAAACCAAGATGGTGACAGCCAACAAACCAAGATGGCAACGGCCAACAAACCAAGATGGTGATGTCCAAATACCAAGATGGTGACGGCCAAATACCAAGATGGCAACGGCCAACAAACCAAGATGGCGACGGCCAACATACCAAGACGGTGACGGCCAAAAAACAAGATGGCGACGGCCAAAATGCTGAATTCGCAGTCCACAAACCAATGGGTGACATCACGGTGACCACGTTCACTTCTTATATACAGTCTATGATTCACACACAGCCTCACAAACACTTGACCTCTACGCCAAATTTCCGCCTCCTATAGGGCGAAAACTGCGGACGCCAAAGGGTGGAGAATTTTATCAAACGAACTACAGACAGAGCAGCTAAAGAGCTGCTGGTCGCAGCTAAAAATGTGATATAAAGCTTGATTGATTAGAAAGTTCAGAAGTTTTGAGAACTTCCAGCTCTTTCAGTAATGACTGAAGCTGTCTGTACTTTCACTGAGACCTCCTCCGACACCGTCAGAGGCCCTCTGCTGGTCCCAGGACCCCACTTTTGACCACCGCTGATCGAGATGGATGTCGTGTGTGAATTGTGCTCTTCTGGTAATTTAATGGACAATACATAACGGAGCGTATATTTATTTCTGCGCGCTTCAGCGGCATCAAAAACAGTCACTTAACGGGGCAGGATTTATGGTGTTTGGGTAGCAAATTGGCCTTTGATGGTTCCCACGCAGGGTCGGCCGCTTCCCCACGGAGACTAATGGGCTTTACTCTAATAGCGTCCCTCAATCATCGCCGCGAATATGAAACATGAGCTCGCCAGCTCACAATTAGCAAAACAACACGGAGAGAGAAACGAGGACGTGAAATGTGAAGAATGCAGGATTTATCGGGAACGCTGCTCGCCAGTTCATGTAACAAAAAACAAGAGCTATTTGTTTTCTTTTTTTTCCCCACGCTCTCTCTTCCTCTTTCCTCCCTTTCTTTCGGGGGGGGGGGGGGGTGAAGTTAAACTGATAAATTAGACCTCATTTATTGGACAACAGTTTGAGTCGATACCCAGGGGCCTCTGCTCGGCAGCGTGGACGAGGCTCCAGAGCCGCTAATTGGTTCGCTGTGTGTGGATGGTGGGGGGGTGTTTGGCGAGGGAGGGGCGGGCGGTGCAGACGGGACGAGCGGTGCGTTTTGGTGATGCTCACACACACATACAGAGGCGGTTGTCTCGCGGCGGACGTCCGCGGCACACGCCACGAAAACGGACGAGACAAGCGCTTGATTTGACAGCCGGGGCGGAGGGGTGGTGGGGTGGCGAAGGGTGGTGGGGGGGTGGAGGAGTCATGTATAGATTTTTGTGTCTGTTGTTTTGGCTTATTTGTGTGCTTCTTTTACTCAGTCAATCAAATTTAATTGACACCGCTGGGCTGGGGCCGGGGGCCCCGCGGCATGCTGGGATGACAGGCCTTTAATGCCAAAGAGAGGAGAGGAGGTTCTTCTGCCTGTGAAGGATGGAGGGGGGGAGGAGGGTGACAATTCCTCAGCCCGTCAACGGCATTAATTGATGTAACAACAGCGATGATGGATACTAATAAATACAACCTTTAAGAAAAAAGGTAATTAGACGGCGTCCTGTGTGATTCCAGACGGGCTGATAAACACCATTCGTCTTCCACGGAGGCCTTCAGACGGACACGAGGCGTTCGCTTACATGCAGATCAAACTCGCCATTTGCATTTTGGCCACAACAAGAAGGCAGTTTGTTTTCCTACAAAGAGCCAAACTCTGTCTTCCATGTTCTTCATCCAGACCCAAAACTTAGAAACACCAGATCTCCTCCGCGTCATTAACCGTCTTCTCTTGTCCAAACATGTGAACCTGTTGTTGGCATCACATGACTTTCATCACTCAGGTCAAAACCAGGCGGCTACCTCCGGGTCTGAAAAGTGAAGTCAATGCTGAAGAGTCCTAAACTTGCATTCTTTCTACCAGCCAGCAGGGGGCGACTCCTCTGGTTGCTAAAAGAAGTCTGATTGTATATGAGTCTACTCCTCTCTTGATTTATTCCCTCAGTAAACATTGTAAACATGAGTTTATGGTCTCAATCGCTAGTTTCAAGTCTTCTTCAATACAGCGTGATGTTCATGGCCAACAACCAATATAGTGACAGCCAAAAGCCAAGATGGCAACGGCCAAAAACCAAGATGGCGAAAACCAAGATGGCGACGGCCGAAAACCAAGATGGCGACGACCAAAAACCAAGATGGCTACGACCAAAAACCAAGATGGCGAGGGCCATAATGACGAACTCGAGGCTTCAAAACAGCAGTCCACAAACCAATGGGTGACGTCACGGTGACTACGTCCACTTCTTCTATACAGTCTATGATTTAAACAGGATTTATCCAGCAAGATAAATCCGGGCGGTGAAGTGAAAGAACAGCTCCTCCCTCATTATGTGACAGTTGAGCTTGTTAGTGAAGTTCAGTGTTCATAATATGAACACAATATTTATAATTCAGCAGTAATATTGGCAGGTGAACAGATAACATCGATATTCTGTTGTAGATTACAACTGATGATGCTCTGTGAACTCAAAGAAACCGTTTATCATCAACGTGATGAGGAAGAAAAAGTTTTTCTTTCCAGAGCTTTCTGATCACTATTTTATCCTCTTCATACATTTATACTGTAGAAACAATAGAACTATTCTTTATTTTAACCTCCAGCTTTCTGTCAGAAGTGAATCAAACAACAACCTCGTCTATTTCTCGTGAAGCTTCGCTGTATATGAATCTACAAACATAATAAGCATAATTTAAACAAGCTGTCTGTACTTTCACTGAGACCTCCTCCGACACCGTCAGAGGCCCTCTGCTGGTCCCTGGACCCCACTTTTGACCACCGCTGATCGAGATGGATGTCGTGTGTGAATTGTGCTCTTCTGGTAATTTAATGGACAATACATAACGGAGCGTATATTTATTTCTGCGCGCTTCAGCGGCATCAAAAACAGTCACTTAACGGGGCAGGATTTATACCTAGGATTTATACAGTAACAATAACCATGTTCGCCGTTCACGTTCATTATGATATATTTATGTTCATAATCATAATAATAGGGGAGTGGCTTTAGAGGGTGGCCTGAAGCGATGGACTGTCAGTGTTGCCAACTTGGTGTCTTTCTCTCTAGATTTAGGGACTTTTAGACATACATATAAAACTGCTAGCTACTTTTTTAACAAGACTTAAACAAGACCGTTTCAAACAGGAAACAACATGGCAGCCTGACAGCCAAAAACCAAGA
Source organism: Sebastiscus tertius (assembly GCA_916701665.1). Taxonomy (NCBI): domain Eukaryota; kingdom Metazoa; phylum Chordata; class Actinopteri; order Perciformes; family Sebastidae; genus Sebastiscus; species Sebastiscus tertius. Next base: position 2,446 of record CAKAOH010036466.1, on the reverse strand, counting down.
TGGTGACAGCCAAAAACCAAGATGGCCAAAAACCAAGATGGAGATGGACAAAAACCAAGATGGTGACAGCCGAAAATCCAAGATGGTGATGGACATAAACCAAAATGGTGACGGCCAAAAACCAAAATGGTGACAACTGAAAACCAAGATGGTGACGGCCAAAAACCAAGATGGTGATGGCCAAAAACTAAGATGGTGACAACTGAAAACCAAGATGGTGACGGCCAAAAACAACATGAATTATTCCGTCTGAACAATCCAGCAACATCTACTTCTGAAAACATTTTAAGAGAGAAATAGGTGATGCCACTGCTGAATTTGGTTTAATTTTAGAACTTGATCGCCTAGTTTCACAACTTGGTCCAAGTTTTGTGAGCTGGACGTGTCGCACTTGATGTGCTCATTTGCATAAAGGACGGTTTCCCTCTTCTTCAATAACAACGGCCAATGAGGAATCTTCAACTCTCGGCCAACCAATCGTGTAACTTCATCTTTGTGTTTGTGTGACTGGCCCTCTGCGGTCAAGCCAAAAATCTAGTGTACTCTTGCTAGTTTCTCAAGATCGCCCACCATGCCTTTAAAGTAATTCCACTAAAATCAACTTTTAAAAGTTGATAGAAATATATTTAAAGATGTAAAAGATGATACTGACTCAGCTTCATAATCAGGATGTATTCATTATTACATTAAATGTTTCCTGATGTAAAGTGAGTAAACTGAGTTGTTGGTCTGAGCTGCTGTCTGCTGGACTGTAGTTCCCCTGCAGGACCAGCTGAGGGCAGCATTGCAGTTGTTAACCAGCTGCAGCAGAAACAGACAGACCTCCAGCAGCAGCAGCAGTTCAGCTCCTCAGCAGCCGTTTGGCATTTAGCTCCTCTGTCACGCAGTCGATTTTGTTGATTCTGAGCATGAAAACAGCAGCGGTACCTTGTTAAAGTGTTTGTTTGGCCTTCAGACTGTTTGTCCCCGGAGGACCGACTCACTGGGAGCACACATCATGAATAACCTGCAGTAAACTGGTGTCTTATTTTAATTTGCCTCTGTAATTGACAGTGCATGGGCTCAGTTTCCTCAGTGAGTGCAGAGGCAGTTTGTGACCCCGGAGATGAGGCAGATTGTTTGACGACGTTCTGGAAAATGTCAGAAAATACACGAGCGTTAAACTCCGAGAGATGATTGATTTTCTTTTCTTTCTTTTTTTTTTTCTTAAAAGTTGTTGTTTGTGTGGAGGCAGGAGGTTTTCAGCAGAGATGTTCTCTAATAAACTGCTGCTTCTCTCCTCAGAATAACGTCTCGTTTACAATTCTGTGGTTTTAAAGCGACTGAACTGAGACACAGAAACAACCAGTGACTTTGTGTTTCTTTAGAAACATCAGAAACAAACACAAAAACTATCAGATACATTTTCAACATTTTAAAAGTGTCCGTACATCCACCCTCGGATGGAAAAATGTGACACTAATGAAAAATAATCTGCACTTAATTGTCAAAAAATAAGTGGTACAAATAAATTTGTAAATTAAATTTTTTCAGCACTCCAATGATGCGTCAACCAATCATTTCACCCTGTTCTGTTCCATCTAAGAAAATATGCTGTTATGTTATGTGTCCACAGGGGTGTTTCGCCTTGCTTCCTAGATTTGGACACTGGATTGGCTGCCATCAAAAAGATCTGAAAAAATGTCCAAACAAAAGGCTAAAAAATGTCCAAAACAAAACATCTGAAAAATGTCTGGAAAAAAGTTTGAAAAAAAAGATCTAAAAAATGTCAGACAAAAAAAGTCTGAAAAAAAAGTTCTGGAAAATGTCGGACAAAAAAGTCTGAAAAAAAAGATCTGAAAAAATGTCTGAAACAAAAGATGTGAAAAATGTCCGAAAAAAAAGTCTGAAAAAAAGATCTGAAAAAATGTCAGAAAAAAAAAATCTGAAAAACGTCGGACAAAAAAGTGTGAAAAAAAGATCTGAAAAATGTCTGAAAAAAAAGTCCGAAACAAAAGATCTGAAAAATGTCGGAAAAAAAGTCTGACAAAAAAGTGTGAAAAAAAAAATTTGAAAAATCGTCTAGAAAAAAAAAGTGTGAAAAAAAAGATCTGAAAAATGTCGGGCAAAAAAAGTTTGAAAAAAAAGATCTGAAAAATGTCGGACAAAAAAAGTCTGAAAAAAAAGTCTGAAAAAATATTCGAAAAAAAGTCTGAAAAAAATATTCGACAAAAAAGTCTGAAAAAATATTCGAAAAAAAAGTCTGAAAAAAGGTCTGAAAAAATATTCGAAAAAAAGATCTGAAAAAAAGTCTGAAAAATATTCGAAAAAAAAGTCTGAAAAATATTCGAAAAAAAAGTCTGAAAAAAAAGTCTGAAAAAATATTCCAAAAAAAAGTCTGAAAAAAAGATTTGAAAAATATTCGAAAAAAAAGTCTGAAAAAATAATCCAAAAAAAGTCTGAAAAA
>CAKAOH010036465.1:0-43340 GCA_916701665.1 Sebastiscus tertius | reverse complement strand
CCCTTGACCTCTGACCTCAAGATATGTGAATGAAAATGGGTTCTCTGGGTACCCACGAGTCTCCCCTTTACAGACATGCCCACTTTATGATAATCACATGTAGTTTTGGGGCAAGTCATAGTCAAGTCAGCACACTGACACACTGACAGCTGTTGTTGCCTGTTGGGCTGCAGTTTGCCATGTTATGATTTGAGCATATTTTCTATGCTAAATGCAGTACCTGTGAGGGTTTCTGGACAATATTTGTCATTGTTTTGTGTTGTTAATTGATTTACAATAATAAATATATGCGTACATTTGCATAAAGCAGCATATTTGCCCACTCCCATGTTGATAAGAGTATTAAATACTTGACAAATCTCCCTTTAAGGTACATTTTGAGCAAATAAAAATATACGATTAATTGTGATTAAATATTTTAATTGATTGACAGCCCTATTTATTACATTTTAAATAACAGCAAAAATGGAAGTAGTATTTTTGTAGTGAGTGTATGTGTGCACGTTTTCGCAGGTTTGCGCGTCATTTTGCAAGCACATTTTTAAAAAAGCAAAGGATCACAAATGCATGCGTGTGTGTGCGTTCATTGCATTGTGCGGCTGTGTGCGTATTCTTTGAAACAATGTGTGTCTACGGGGGTGCGGGGTTGATTGACAGCGAAAGAGCGGGTGCCTCACCGTGCCTGTGGTCGAGGCAGTCTGTGGGAGATGGAGGGTGTTAAGTCGTCAGTATGAGGCATATGTCAGAGATCAGTGCTGGACCGTGGAGATCACGGAGATGAGAATGGAGGAAGAGCGCTGTGGGGGGATGAGAGAGACAGAGATTACTGGGGGCTTGGTGCCTTGACCACAGGCAGAATGGCTGCTCATCGCACACATACACACATCTCTCTCATTGCAGTGGATACACATGCTCAGCCCCTCTAGAGGCTGCATGCAAAGCCCCGTATTAATAAGATTGTCTTCCTCTCTCCGTGTGGAAGTGTGCGGCTCCTTTGTCTCCAGAATAATGACAGGGGGAATAAGAGCCCGGCTCTTGAACCTCCTCAAGCTCTTAAGTGTCTGCAACTGAAGGAAAACAGAGTGGTGGGGATTAAAGTCGGCCAAGTAGATGTGCCGTGATAATGTCTGTGCGGCTCCCCTGACTGTTGTCCCAAACAAAACACTTCACCGATGTCAGTACGTGTAGAGGAGTTAATGTTTTATGTCAATGTTCACCCTGCTGAAGGGCCCTAAGAGACAATAACAGTCCCTACTACCAGCTTCTGCTCTGTCAGCTGACCCTGAGTGTTGACCCACTGGTTTGAGATGTTATGTGGATCTGAACAACTCTTTCCCCAAAGCTAGAATGTAGCAAGCCCTCCTATAACCTCATCGCTCTGTAAGTTACTCCATGATTCTGTCACGTGGCGCTCCCAACGCAAACCTCTGGGTGAAAGGGGCACCTGTTATCTAGACACACCAGTTGAGTGTCTACATCCAAATAAGCTCAAAAATCATCCATTAAGGTCATGTGGCGGATTCTCTATCAATGAAGAAACTATATCATTATTTTTTAAAGGCATTATGATGACTCCTTGCTATATTATGTGTTGCTATGGATGGTTATTTATGCTCTAAAATCAATACAACACAAAAAAAAAGCTTAAAAAAAGGTGGGCTCTGGTTATAATTGTACGTATTTCCATCCTTGTGTCTGATAAGAGAATCTGGGTGGGCAGAATGGATGAATATAAGTCTCCACTCCTTCAACGACTGTCTAATTGGCTATGGGACAATATTCTGATGCTCTGTGTCTAACTCTATGAATATGAGGCGGTGCTGACAAAGTGCATGCATGCTCAGCAAAAATAAATAAATGATAAGGAAACACTGTCCAGGATCACACTAATAACAAATCTGCCATGTGTTTGTTTTTATTTTTGTACCTATCCCCTGTTGCGCTGTAATCTACACCGCCATTATGTTCCACACGGAGGTGATTCCTATCGCTGCTGTTCTCCTGTGTCCCGACATTATTGGCCGTGTTTTGTTTGTTTCGCCAAAAGAAAGAGTAGGTAGCGATAAGAATAGCTGTTTTATTGTGTGCCACTGCCTTGGCCCCTAATACTGAATGTGTTATCTGAGGGTGCAGCATGCCACACTAAGCTATGTGCATGTGACGCATGGCTGAGCAGCATTCCTCCTCCTGAGTGCATCGCGGGGCAGAGATAGTAGGAAGGCAAAGCAGCCTGGCTGCCGACAGAGAGGGAAAGAGGAGCGAGAGCAGGAGAGAGGAGAGATGAAGGGAGAGAGCAATACCGGGAACATGTAGTTAAGTGGAATGAAGTACCCTTTGTTGCAGATAAGATCATTCTGCTTCCCTGGCCGGCGTCACTAAAGCGATTTGAGCACAACGAATGTAGCTTATTATGTTGTTGGCAGACCACAAAATCCCCCGACTGACGTCCAGATACATACTGGTCCAAGTAATAAGAGACTGGAATATTGCTTTCTTTTTTAGGTTCATGATTTTACTTTTATTTTATAAATAAGGCATCATGTGAGATCTGCCATCAAGCTGACAGGATGAGGAGATGGTAGTAGGATCAAGGCATTGTGGGAATTAAAGTCCACACTAGAGGATGTTGCGGAAGAAGAGGCTAAATGACGGGTCTATGGCCTCGGTGTCCAGACGGTCGCCCAACTTCCAGCAAGGTTCGTAGGCTCCTGGTCCCGGGGTCTTCTGTGGAATACACAGACGATGAACACACACACGAAAAAAACACACCGTACAAATACTTTTTTCAATGTGGCCCTAATACTCCGTCGTACATCTGTGCTCCGTTCTTATGTTATCTGTGTGAGGTGTGTTTTCTTTGCTGCATTCTGTTATGTAATTGTCAGAGTGACGGGGAGTGGGACGCAATTGCGGACCAAGGGAATCTCAGAGTTCACAAAAATTGAAGCGAGTGAATGGGAGAGGGGCGTTTCCTAAGAGATGCTAAACTCCATCCCCGACATGGGATGGGGGTGAGGGGCGTGCTTTCTCAATCTGTGGCGTTCATGGACTTAATTATCAATCCAAATCACCAAGGAAATCAATTCCTTGAGTGAGTGAAACACCAGACTACATTGGGTGATAAACCAAGCCCGGGAAGAGCGTCGATTTTCATAGTGGCCAAACAGCGGTACTACAACCTCCGTGTCCATCACGCGATGCCATGGGTCCATAGACTTACATTGGGAAAGAAACATCTGTAACTCGCGGATCATTTTTTTTTAGGTAAATCAACTTCCCAGTATGAACACTTGAATAGCCCTTATTTAAATCATTAGGTCCTAAAAGTTGTAAAATGCACTAATGGCCGAACTGGGGCAGAACTGGGGGGTGCTTGGTGGATTATAAGGTTTGGTGTTTGGATTTCGGGTGGAGTCGGTACAGATTTGTGTGAACAGGTAAGTATTTGTGGACCAGGGGAATCTTTAAGTTAGCCCCAGAAGGGTTACCACAAAAATCACAAGGGATTAAAGGGGAGAGGCGAAACATCAACTAAAACTGAGTCTAAAAAAGAAAGGCTCCCTGCCCTCGTTACGATATGTCTTCTAAAGAAAGTCGACTAAATAAAAAGAAACCAGCAGCAATGCCAGGCCACACAGACCGACCCTACTCTAACAGACTGAGCTCAAACAGAAAATGGTGAGCAAATCAGGCAGATAGGTTCAATGTGGTAACTTGTGCCGATACACACACCTCTACACAGCTGGACCGAGCAACGGAGTGAACCTCTCACTACCTCTCACGATGAGACAGTGAGTCAGCATCTGAACACTGGAAACCAGGAGTAGATATAAGCTTCAACCACCTGATCCTCATCAGGGACAATTAGGCTCCACAGCTGCCCCTCCTCAGAGATAATGAACCCAACCAGCCTGCTGAGTGATGAGTAGCCCTCACAGTGATGGTGTGATGTTTCCAAATCACAACTTATCTCTTTAAACTTCCATCAAAACCATGATAACATTACTGAATCCAATCGAAACATTAGTCTGTATTGCAGACGTAATGCAGCTGAGAGGGTATAAAACTATTAAAAGTATAAATTCATATTTTTACATCAATGACAGAGAGCCATAAACTAGCAACACTACTAATAATGTAGTGTTGGACATGTTCACAGACGACCTGTGTGTGCATCTATATAAGGATATGCTTGTATGTGAAGTACCGGACTCACGGAGTGCACACAGTGGAGCCGTGGCAATGTGGATTTGAAGCAGGAAGTGACGCCTTTTCCTGGTCTGGTCTGTGGATTATAGTGGCATGGAGCAGGTCCCTCCTTCTTAGGTGGTCAGAGATAGGAGCTATTATTGATTGATGGATTGATTGATCGATTTTGCAATCAAGCCTCAATGTGCTGTAGACCAAGACTAGCATGTAATCATTAGCATGTGAGCACACAGGGTTCCTTACCTTTAGTCAGCTAGAGGAAAAGAAAACATACACAGCTTGTTTTTTTGTTGTTTTAGGTTAGTATCCCCCCTACCCCATCTCCCATTTGCTTAAAAACAACATTATCCTTATTAACTAACTGTGTCTTGTGGCAGTTTGGTTATTGGACAGAGACTTGGTAACCCAACAAGTTAAGACCAAGCCCCAAGGAAGAGTGCCGGTCATTGATCCCAATTTTCGTAGTGGCCAAACGGTGGTACTACAACTTCTGTGTCCGTCAAGTGATGCCATTGGGCCCAAAAAGACGTGACAGCTGTGACCCCGTGACCAAGCCATGTGACCGAGCGGACGCTACTGCTCCTGCTCCATGGATGCGGAAGATTGCCAGAAGACTTAGACTTGGGTGGTTTTCTAGTCGGAAGTTGAGCCATTTTGGCATCATGCGCCACTGAGCAACTCTCATAGGAATGAACGGGGCCCCGTCTGCAACGCTGTATCCAGTTCTCCAGTTCTTCACCTATGATTCGTTCCTTTTAGACATGAGTACATTGTCTTTTTCCCCCCTCTCCATTTGTTTTTTTCAACATTATCTTGAATGTAATATCAGTAGCTTGGAGCAATTAGCTTGTTTATTGCACAAAGTTCCAGTAACCTAACAGAGTTAAAACAACGGCTTCCCAGTCCCTGTGACTTAACTAAACACAACTTGCGTGCACTCTAGGTAATTTAGTTAAAGGACACACAGATAGAAACGGCTAAATATGAGCAGAACGTCTTGATTTTATTTAGCTAATGTCGTAATGTTATTCTGGATTAGTACAAGCACCTTTGAAGAACAAGGCCCGGTTCTTTCAGAAGAGAACATGGACCTTAATTGGATGCATATGGATGGAATGACTGTTGTAGAGAACTTTGTTGTGTTAATGTGATGTTTGTGGGCATGTTTTGTGTTTATATTTACAATTTTCATGACTCGGCTGAACGAATAAGTTCATTCTATTATATTCTATTTTAATTGGCGTTGTTCTTAAGCATCCGAACAAAACTAGCTAACAGAGTAAACCCTACAGAGTGCAATCGAACCAAACGTGATGGTGTAAGTATGCAGTAGCATTGTGACACTTTCAGAGATACATTCTTTCACCTATAGGGACATATAAGCTCATGTAGACCTATTGTTTCGCTGATACCCAAGTCATCTGAAGGACGCACGAACAATATACTCCGGATCTATTTTAGGGTCCCGTAGCCATATTGTTAAGACCTATGACATATCATTTGACTCCTGTCTTTATGGCCTTTGCTGGTCGCTCTCTGGCTCGGTTGTATTTTTTTCGCCCATGTGATCTGTGATTAGGGTCTGGTAAAAGTCTCTCTCCTTGCCTTTCACTTCTCCTTTCCTCTTACCCACTAACACACATACTGGTCATCACCAGCGGCGTGCCACGCAGAAATAGCATCACTCCCCCTCTACCCTCCTCCTCAGACATAAAACTGTCTCCCTGTCCCTGAACACAGGACCAGCCTTTCATTTTCAGCTGCTCTCTGATTCTGACAGAGGGAGACAGGGAGGTGTCTTTTCCTCTCCTCTTGCTTCTCGGAGGGATGGCTGCTACCATTACATGCCATTTGATCCCAGTTGCCAGTTCACTTGATCCTCGACAACTGGCCTGCTGGGCCCCGCGCGCCGGCCTGATGCTCCCAGAGGTGCTAATGCAGGTGTATTTCACAGGGAGCCGGCGCACGTTAGTGAAACTCTCTATGAGTGTGAGTGTGTTTGAGCCAAAGCATCTGGCCTACTTTCCTACTATGGCACAGCACGTTAGAAACGTTCTCCTGTGTGGCGGAGGTAACTGGCACATGCTGCGACTGTCTGTGAGACTTTAAAACTTTGACCTGTTTTTGATTGGTGGAAACACATTCTCATCCTGATACTCGTCACATACTGACGCTTTGTCAGACCCCCTCAGCGTCACTTTTTGGTCGCAGTAAACACCTGTTTAATGTTGTGAATTAAATAAAAACACCTAGGTTTAGGCAAGAAATCCACTTAGGAAAAAACAACATGGTTGGGTTTAAAACTACTAGTGAAAATGTGACTTAAGGTCGTGACCACGAGACACGAACGAACAGCTGATAGTAACGTGAAAGTGAAACTTAACACACGATTAAAGCTCTGTGTTATTGGAACCATCCACCACCCCTTCCGCCCGCCCTGCGTGTGTCTTTTGTCACCACACTCCCGGCGCACTTTCTCTGAGTGTTTGCTGTTGCCACAGATGTGTTTACATTGTAGTCAATGGAAATCCTGGTGCCTCTCATAATAAAGGGTGCCTTGTGCGGCGGTATCGTACGCCAGCGGCCGTGACTGTATTTGACACCCTGGGAATAAGAACAGGCTGGCATCCAAGACCTTGTTATACAGGATTCCTTAAATCCAATCCGTTCTCACTCCCAACTCGTCAAATACCACCGTTTGGTAAGCGCCCCTCGGCTCGGAAACCAACGCACAGAAGCACCCTTTAGCAACAGCTTGTCACCAACCCACCCGCAGCGTTATTCGATGGTCGGAGCAAGTGACGTAGTATTAATAGCGTGAGGTCTGTTCATGGTGGGAGGGGAGGTTGATGGGACAAGACTTTTTAACCAGGAAATCGGTGTTCGTGTCCCATGTGAAGCTAAAAGTATTGTTGACTTATTTTGTCACGCCAGACTTTAGTCACGTGACTCGTCGGTATCTTCAGTCCCATGAGTCATGTGTGGCATTAGTCAGTGAACATCAACCACGACTGTTTCCTAAACCTAACTAAGTGGTTGTGTTGCCTAAACCTAACTTCCTGTGAAAACGGAAGTTTATTTTGAAAGGACACTATGCATGTAACGAGCATATATTGACCCAAAAGTAACGCAAGATGGGTACCCCGTGTGTCGGTCTCTGATGCTGACGGGTACTGACCAAGCGGCGGTATTTTACGAGTTGGAAGTGGGAATGTGTTGTTAAATCAACTGGAAACCTTGATTTTTTTTTTTTTTTGAGGCAATCGATCCAATAATTGTTGAGATATTTAACTCAAAAATACAAATGTCAACCTCATGGTGGTAGTAAAGGAAAAGTACCTTGGATGTCTGTTCAAAGTTTCATGGCTATCCACCCAATAGATATTTCAGTCTGGACCAAAGTGATGGACCGACCAACAGACGGAGCCATGTTGCTAATGTGGTAAATATAAACTACCAAACAACAACATGTGTTTAGATCAGCAAGTTTCCATGCAACAGCTAAAGATTGAATCACTTCTGTGCTACAGCAACAGAGCAGAGGGAATTTATTCATATGAAAATATCTGGGATTATGACTTTAATTCAAACAGGCTTGAATCTCAAGGGAGGATTTGTTCCTTCCGAGCAGCACGTGCAGTCGATATTGCAAAAAAGCACAACATGTAAATCTGGGACACACAGTGGCCCCAGGATGGAGAAATTAAGTCAAATCAGAAAAACAGTATATATACATCTTTTTTGCTGTGTTCCCAAATATCGTCAGCTCACTGGAGGCTTTTCTTTAGGTGTGTGGAAATCTATTACATTTTATTCAGGGCTCAGAGAAATTTTTGTTTCCTATCTCGGGACGGACAAAGAGTTCCCAGTGTAAACCAATTTTCACTTCAATTTTGATCCACTAATGTCTGCCCGCCTACGCCAGGTCAGCTGTCTGAATGATCTGGGCTTCCAGCTAACTTCGCTGTGGGATTTGTGTAGGTGCTTAACCTTTGACAATAAACTTGTCTTAGAGTCGCTGTGACACCACTAACAGCAGAAAACTGCTCCCAACTCTGCAGTAATAACACCCTCGGGATTTCTTAGCGCCTTTCCTTCTCTGTCAACACTCAGCAGCTGCCAGCACGGCTCAAATATCCATCAGCTATACCAGCATGGACACACGGCCAAGGCTGCAACACTGCAATATGAACCAAAGCTGACTGGTCAGCTCGTACAGTGCCATAACAGGCCCTCAAATGATACAATCAGACAGCCCGTGGGATCGGTTTTCTTTGACCCCTGTGGTTGTCATAACTAGCTCGTGTTCAGCACCAGATACACATTAGGTCATAGCTTGTAACTAAAACCTATTGAAAGTGTATTGTAATGAAGCCTTTTTGAAGGCAATGGAAAGACTGAATGGTCGTAATAACTAGTCTTCATGGTGACTAGATACTTACAGGAGGAAAGCTGATCCGCTGCACGGTCGACCGAAACATCACATGCCTGCAAGAAGAGGAGAGAAGTGAGAGAAGGGGGGGGGGAGTGGCTGTCAAAAAAAAGAGAGGAGAAGAAGAAAAGAATAAGGCCATGCGTGATCAGAGGCAGAGAAAATGAGAGAGCAGGTTGCTGATTGCTCCTCCATCTTTGTGCTCAGAGGAGATGAGAGAGGGAAGGAGAAGTTGTGTGAGGGGGAAGGATTCAGCGATCAAGGGATGATTCATGGGTTGTCTGCTCCGCTGTGATCTAAAGAGAGGCTGTTTGTCGAGTGCTTACTTGCAGGGAATCTTCTCCACTGGTTTCGCTGTCACATCGTAGTCGCACGGTGAAGTGTTTATATGCTGGCACAAGGAACACAGATAAAGAGGTGTTTAAATATCTATGACAGTATCAGCATGAGTTTGTTGGGGGTTTTTTTCTCGTCTGCTGTGTTACATCGCCAACAGCCAGCTTGTGTTTCCAACACATCTTCTGATTTAAGTTCAGTCTGCTGGAGCTGCATTTTGAAGAGCCCCTACTGTGCTGTGATTGTGAATCGATAAGTAAATTACACCCTTATGCTAAGAAATGCATACTTGAATCAAGGTGGTGTGGAGGGCTATGAATTCACAACACTTCATGCTAATAATAACTTTAAAGGTGACTATTATGCTTTTGTATTGTTTCCCTTTCCTTTACTCTATTGTATGTTTTGTGCATGTAAAAGGTCTGAAAATTTAGAAAGCCCACGCCAAAGGGACGCCTTGCTTGAAGTCCGGCCTTTTTTCCGTAACGTGGTGATGTCACCAAGTAACACATTTGCATAACGGCTAGTTTGGTACGCCCTCAAACAAAGCTAGTTAGAGCAGAGTCTGAAGGGTTGGGGGGTTCGGTTGACCAATCATAACAGTGGGCTAGCTGACCAATCGGAGCAGACTGAGCTTTACGGGAAACCCAAAATACAAATATGCACCTGAAAATAAGCATATTAGGTCTCATATAAGATGTAATACAATTATATATTATTATAGAAATATATTATATTATATATTATCATTAGTGTAATAACTTTTTACGTTATTGACTGGTGACTACACCGCACATTAGACCACTTTTTTGGGAAAGTAGTAGCATCAACTACAAGTAACAACAACATACAAATACATACAACATTTACTTTTATTGCATTGTACTTTTAATCCTATAGGATTTCTCCATTATATATGTGAGTTTAAAGGAATATTTTTGGAAGTGCGCTTATTCACTTTTTTGAGAGTGTGAGAAGAGAAGATCAATACCGTTCTCACATCCGTACATTAAGTGTAGAGCTGGAGCCAGGTTGTGATTAGCATAGCTTAGCATAAAGACTGAAAGCAGGGGGAACAGCTAGCTTGAGTCCGTCCAAAATTCAAAAACAGCAAAAAAAAAACATACTTAATAACACATTGTTAGGGGGACACCATGTCAGACTTAAAAAAAAATCTTACTTTAATCCGTATGTAAAAAGTGAAAATTTAGGGTTTAAGGCTTCATACTTAAAGGTACCCTTTGGTGTTTTTTCATTAATTAGTAAAAACACATCATTTGTATCCATAAGCTAAAATGGATTTCCTTCCTCATAAATTATTTTAAAACCTGCATTGTTTGCATCCATTCTCGCTGTTAGTCTTCTTCTGGGGATCTAAATAAACTAAACTCTCAATCAGTGGAATAGTATTAAACAATCGGCATGTATCACACCCAAAACCTGCTATTAGTGGTCATAAACTCCACCCTTTAACACGCAGACATGAGAGCGCCAGCAAACTTGCTATCTAACTCAGAAAATAAGTGTATTTCCCAACATGGTGTGAACTATTTCTTTAATATGTGGTCAATATGCCAACAGAATCAGGAAAGGTCATGTCTGAACCCCACCTTGTCCCTGATGCCCAGGGTGACGATGCTTGGCCGTGGACAGTTTTTGAAAGAGTAGGACGCCTGGTGCTTCAGGACCTCCTGGGTGGAGTCGGTGGAGTCATACGCCCCGGGGAGAAGCAGATCCCCCTTACGTTCGCCCAGAGGATGGGCTTTTCTGCCCACGCCTTTGAACCCATAGGTCTTCCTCACCGGATTCAGTTCCGCTTCTTCGATGAAGTCACGGATGTGATAAACACCTGGGATGGGTGTGTCCTGGAAGATGGTTAGAGAATGTGTTAACACATGGCCAGATAGACACGTCACTGTATTGTTAGCATGTTGTAGCCATTATTGGACTGACAAATTCAGCTCAAGCAGCTGGAACACTTCCGCAAATTAGTCTGGAACCTCTCAGTTCATTTTAAATTTCCAAGGGGCATTATCAACGAGTGTAGTTGGCCAATCACAGCATATTAGGGCGGGACTTGGCGCAAAGTGGGTAGGAAAATAATAACAGACTACAGCGTGCTGAGATAAACTGAAATGTTATGAGCTGGTATATTACATTTTTGTCAGAAGTACAAAAAACACATCTTTCTACTCAAAAAAAGCTTTAAGTGCAGTTTATTGTTCTTCTTTTAGCAAAAAATATACCATCCAGTTCATTCAATACTGACGCCATAGCAGCTTCAACATTTCCACATCAGCTGCAGCCATCTTTTTCGAAAATGCCTCAACGGCGCACCTCTTTGTGGTCTTCTTCTCAAACACGGCACTAACACAAACACTCAAGATTGATGAGCTCGCAGATTTGTCTGGTCTTGTCATCACAATCTTCAAGTACTGTCAAGCAATATGTTGGTGATGGTACAAAAATGTAAACCTGGCATTTCATTATGAAATTCCATTGACTGTGTATAAAGATGGAGACATGACCGCGCCCCAAAAGTGAGGCCAAAACATCTCGATTGCCCCCTGGTGGCTGTCTGCAGTAAAGGTCATAAAGCCCGCCCCGTCCATGTTAGCAGATGGGACATGGGCCAAACTAAAAAATCAGTACACGTTAAATAAATATTTCCGTGTATGTTCAAGTTATCACTTTTCTGATAAGTTTGGTTTTAATTAGTTATTTGATGCTATAAAAAGGGGGTGGAGACGTCATGATTGACAGCCGCTCTGAGTGAAGTAGTCGCAGCCGGAGAGGAGATTTAACTTTAACTTTCCATAACCTTCACAAGTCTGTGTAATAGAACGTGTTGTCAATTTGATCATAAATGTATTTATAGAGATATTTTGGTTAATTGTTGTGTCTTTCTAGCCAAACAGCTGCCGTGGTGCTAACGTAGCAGATAGGTAGCTCACACTAACAAGCTGCTTGGCTCGTGATTGGCTCTGGTGGGTGTGTGGGCGGGACCTCCAGCCCCCCAGATCACTACTGTGCAGACTCTGGCTCCAAATGACGTCAAAATCTCAAAATGGCAGGCCCCCCGTATCCACTTTTGTACAGTGGGAGGAAGTGGAGACACGTCGTCCATCTATATATACAGTCTATGTAATATTCCTGTTTCTATAAGCGGTGCTAATATGTATTACATAAATGTACTGTAAATGTACAGCAAACAAGCTATAATTACAGCCATCTGGCCTATTGTTAGCCAGCTGATTAACAGTAGAGCCTGAGAGCTGCAGGATCACATTAAGATAAACTGATAATTAATTAGGTCTATATGCATTATTGCCACGAATGCACTGTAAGGCACTTAGGGACTGGATTCACTGCAGTGTAAGTGTTTGAATTTATTTCTGGCAGACAGCACTCTGTGGACACAGACAATGGGAGACGCAATAAAAGCCATTAACTGAAAATCTACTGTATCTCGTACACATGAGCTAATGAGCCAGTTGTTCAGGAAGTCAGTGCATCAACCTCTCCTCCGTGGACATGGCTATGAAACCATACTGCAGCGTGAAATGACACCTACTTTCAGCGTTCCCAGCCACCAGCTCCCCCGGCCACACAGGTCCACCTTGTCATCGCCCTGCAGATAAGAAACAGGACACAAGCCAAAACACAGTAGATTGCTTCTGCTATGATGGCATTGCTATGCCAACAATGTGTTGATGCATCTCCACATGTGCCAACTGGTTCTTCACCAGTTCAGTTTGTCCTCATTAACCACACAGAGTCATGAGGGCTTTAAAGAGCCTTACCTTATCTGTTCTATTACCTCCCCTGGACATGTCACTGACTTTAGAGACGGCTTTGTTTTTCCATGTGGCCGTATCCTGCACCGTGCTCATTGTCGCTCACTATCTGCTCGCCCTGGAGATCCAGTGACACCTGACCACCATTAAAACTGTTACTATAGCAGCGACTCCACTATCGATCAATTTTTCAACAAGCTGGCTCGGCGGAGGGCTAAATTTAGACTTGCCGACCAGTTTGACTGAGAGTAAGACACAATAGCAAGCCAGCACCAAGGTGCATACTGAACATGCTGCAGCTAGTTGCTCAGTCCTCGTTATCAACATGTGATATTTGGAGAGATACAGTGATATAGATGAGAATATACAGATCAAGAGCTGCCATTACAGTGCAAATTGTGATCCAGTACAGGACAAAACAGGAATACATGTCAAATACCTAGAAGGGGCAAGGCTGTTTATAAGTACTGGTTTCCAAACTGGGGTCTGAGGACCACCTGGTGTCCAAGAGAATGAGTAATATTACTATTATGCAACTTTTTTCTATCCTTTGATGTTAGTTAAAGGTCCCATATTGCAAAAAAAGAAGAGATTTTCATGTCTTTTTTATTATAAAGCTTATATGAATACTGTGAAAGTATCAAAATGCTCAAACCATGGAGACGTACACACAGCCCATATTCAGAAACTCTGCCTCTAAACCAAAGAGTACAGATGCACAGAGGCAAAACTCGCTGTGTTTTTTGACAGCTGCTGCCGCCATTTTGGACTGAAAACGGTTGCTATACAGTATTTATATTTCATTGTTCAACACAGACCATTTTGGTAGAATATGACAATAGAATAGAAATAATTTAGGTTTACTTTTGTACGGCACTTTTTAGGTAGATGTTTTACTGCCGTCCCGATAGTCGCTTTCGGTCCAAAATGGCGGAAGCGTAGCTTTGCTGCTGGGCGCTGGCTGATGTTGCAATGGAGCGAACAATTGACTTTCACTTCTTAGCAATATACGTTCTTTGTTTAAACAAGCTGACAGGATATTGGTAATTTTGTGATGTCACAAATATACAATATATATATATATATAGACCATTTCACAGTTTTAAATGTAACATTCTAAATATGTCCCAGTTTATTGGTGCAATATTGTTTATTGGTAAACTTGTGTTTACAACATTGGAAGTCGTGTACACAGGCATATTGCTTCCCATGTTGTAAACATGAGCTCAGGAGTTTGATTTGAAGGCACCATGTGAACGACATCAGCTGACAGGAAGTAAACATGGACCCACGCTGTTGCCTAGCAACGCAATTCCGTAGCGTTTCAGGAGCGTTTCAGACCGAGGTTAAATACAGGCATATTCAGGCAGACAGTATGACGACACATTACAGCATGTAAACATGTTCTAGTAGAAACATAAAATACAACATGAAAATGAGCATAATGTGGGACGTTTAAAGAACATAAAACACAATTTTGATCATTCCTCTTCTTCTGAGTGCTGCTGTCACCTACAGTGTAGACGTGTGTGTGGTTATGTGTATTTAGGAAGAGTGGGTTCTTGAAATGCGGCAATTAAGGAACTCTGCAGGTTTTCAAGTGTGATACTTAAACCGAGAAACTCTTTCAAACTAACCCTCTTCTTCTGTGTATGAAGTTTGAAGTGTATTACCTCTTGTGGCATACCTAGGCCCTCTCTCTCTCTCTCTCTCTCTCTCTCTCTCTCATAGAGCAGAACTAAAGACCATCACCTGAAGTGAAAATCTCACTCTGGGAGCAAAAGCGCAAGCCTCGTTGCTAGGCTATGAGAACACATGGTTCGAATGAGCCAAGAATTCATGTTTACACTGCTCGTCAAGGAAGTCTCATGTGGCCCGAGAGTACATGAGGAGACAGAAAACACACAGGTAGCAGATGAGCTGTTGTCTGACTGAGGTTGAACTGTTACAGTACATCTCTTTTCATCACAGTACCGTATGAGTACATTTCTTCTATTTGGACAATGCAGAGGAGAGCCAAGACTGGTGTTACATGTGCTGTGTAATTAACAGCTTTTTTATAAGTAGACTGTGATGACACTTCAGCTTTTTAAGTCCTGTGATAATTAGTTTTGACAAGATGAGAGAACCACTTGTGTCATCGATTCACACCTGAAATTGCTGCAGATCGTGGTGTTCCTTTCTGCAACTGTTCCTATGCAGATTCTTTGAAATGGGATATTTCATTCACTTTTAGCTACACACACACACACACAAGATTAAGGAAAATCAAAGCAGGCGTACTTTACACTGTTGTGTCCGTCTGTTTTGGTGTACATGGCCTAAATGTTTAAATGTGTCTCCACAGGGACCACTGAATATGCATGACTGACCAAGCCACAAACAACCCCAGCTCCCAACGGATACTCAAAACCATCACATCGCTTTAAAAAAAAAAAAAATGTTTTTTTTTTTTTAATCTAGTTTAGCATTACAAAAGTGCCAGTCCAACCACTGCATAGGATCAAGGGCACAAAATTCACACAGGAGGCAGAGCTGAGGTCCACAATAGAGCTTTATTTTGTCATTCATCAAAATAACAAACTTAGTATCTCTGCAAGCTACTGTAACAAACTCAATAATCAGAAATTAACAAAAAAAAAAAAAAAAAAAAAAAAACAGGTACACCTCTATTTACACCATGGTTTCTGATGTACGCTCAATCACCTGCACCTTGTGATTGGGGGGGCAAATGCCAAGTAAGACATGAGGCAGTCAGCTTCTACATGGTGCTGTGCCAACAGTAGCAGACAACACATGGCCTATGTAGTCAGTAAGGGACCTGGACAGTACAAGGCTAATCCAATGTCGAGTACCATTGTGTGCACTTCAAAATAGAAGCCTTTGATCCCACTCAGTGCTTTTATTTTAATGACAATACAGATTTGATCTGAGCTTATCTGAACATTAAGAGGCATTGGCTGATGCTCCTCAGTGCTTTTGGAAATTAACAGGGGACAATTTAAAATGGTAAACATTTCATATGTATTCTAAGCAACAAGAAAAGAAAAGATCCTATCAAAAACGGAGCATCCATGTCCTCAATACAAAAATGGGAATTATTACAGGGTATACAAACTCAAGGATCCATTATAACTGAGAAAACAAGACAATTTTCAAAACCGGGTAGATTGTAATTTTTATTGGAAAACAAAAATATACAACTTGGAATGGATTATTTGAGGCATGACCAGAGGTCATTAAAAAAAAGAAAAGAAAAAGTAAAAGTAGTGAGTAAAACATTAAAAAGCATGGTAAGATTAGTCGTTTTCTGGTATATAGAACAGCAGATACAAAAAGAGTTTGTACGAGTACCTAGGAGATACACCCGTGTCATTTTTTTGCAGTAGTGCAATGCTGAGAGATTTCCATATATACTTTGTCCGTAGTCCATGCAGAGTTTAAACTCCTCTACATTGTTTCCATGCCAACAGTGTTGCCAAGTGACAACCAGCTGACAGGTTTCCAATGTCGCCATGCGTGGAGGGGCCCCGAGCACACAAGACGGGAAGATTCGAAGTTCTCCGGCTCCCAGGGGCCTCCACAGGCATCTGGTTGTATGACCGTTCTGTCACTCCAAAACACCATGACAGCAAAAGAAAGGGACATGGGGACAAGAGCCTATGCAGTTTACATGCAGTTCCTTTGGACAGCAGAAGGGGCAGGGACGAAGGGGGGCTATTAAGATTTTACAGATAAATTACACAAAGAAAAAAAGGCAAATTATTTATATACGAAATCTGTACAAGGCCTTCACTTCGCCGTCATCATTTGTACGAACTCTGCAGGGAAGGGAAAAAAAAAAGAAAGTTGGAACTCCGTGTTTGATGAGTGACCCAAACGGATTCAAATCATAAAATACAACATCTACCAACCTTCATAATTGACCTGTCCATCTCCGTCAATGTCTGCTTCTCTGATCATCTCGTCCACTTCTTCATCAGTCAGCTTCTCCCCAAGGTTTGTCATCACATGGCGCAGCTCAGCAGCACTGATGTATCCATTGCCATCCTGAAAATGACATCAGTGAGTAAGCACTT
The DNA here is from genome assembly GCA_916701665.1 of Sebastiscus tertius. NCBI lineage: Eukaryota > Metazoa > Chordata > Actinopteri > Perciformes > Sebastidae > Sebastiscus > Sebastiscus tertius. Next base: position 26,487 of record CAKAOH010036465.1, on the reverse strand, counting down.
TTTTTTTTTTTTTTAAACTGCTGCACATATGCGGTGTGAGAGTGCAGACAGCGTTTACCTTGTCAAAGACACGGAATGCTTCTCTGATCTCCTCCTCGCTGTCTGTGTCCTTCATCTTCCTGGCCATCATGGTGAGGAACTCTGGGAAGTCTATCGTTCCATTTCCTGAAGACAATAAGACATTGATGAGGGATTTCCATCTAGCACATCAACAGTGTGTGTGGTTAGCAGATTTTGAAGGCAGATTGAGTCCTCACCATCAGCATCCACTTCATTGATCATGTCCTGCAGCTCTGCCTCTGTGGGGTTCTGGCCCAGAGAGCGCATAACTGTGCCCAGCTCTTTGGTGGTGATGGTGCCATCTCCATCCTTGTCAAAGAGCGAAAATGCCTCCTTGAATTCTGATTACAAAAAAAAAAAAGAAAAAAAAAAAGTAGATGGGCTTCTTTAGTTAGGCACACTTATAGCTAGATATACACAGCAAAACTGGCAAGACAGTGGCTGTAATATAAAAACACTGCAAAAGGCTGAATCTATAACATATACAAGTTAAAAAGCCATTTAAATGCTGTCACAACAAACTCATCTTATCCTCAAGTCTGCCAATCATATTGACCCAAACTCTGAATTGGCTCAAGATTTAAAAGGGCATTACATCACTTATGTTTCAACTAGCTACAGCATACTGATGAGCCCTTCTGTTTTGAGTTCCAACTGCAGTCGTTTGACTAAACAAGGGCAGCGACCATGAGACCATGCAGCAGGGCAGTCAGGCTACATCAGCAGCAAATGACAGCCTGTGTGGTTCGGTGGAGCCGTGAGGGACCAGGAACGATGACACTCATCAAGTGTGATGAGGCCAATGGGCAATGTGTAGTGTCATGCAGCAGCTCATCAGCGTCGTAAAACTACAACCTGCCCTACCATTTGTAGGGTCAAACACACAGGGCAACACCCTTTTTGTAATGAGGAAAGGCCTTGCTAGTCTGCATCAACTGCAGGAAATGTGTGTGTGTGCGCGCGTGTGTGTGTGTGTGTGGTGGGGGGGGGTCTAATTCCTCTGCTACAGGCCATTAAAACTCCACATCACTGCAATCTCTTCCTGTGCTTTAAATTACTGTAAATTCCTCCAAGTCAACAGAACACGCACAAGTTTGTACACAGACAATTTAAAAACTGGTACACATCAGCAAAACATCAAACGACTAAAAGCTGATGCCATGAAACACAGTACGAGTATGATCAGCACATTGTGAAACCTGAGACCTAAGCTGAATTAAGCAAACAGGAGCTGGAAGATACAATCAGGGAAACCACTACAACTGTGCTACATTTTATACATGCACTGCATACATTACAGCCAAGTGCCCTGGAGCACATAACCGGCTGCAAACTTGACAGACACTCCTCCTGCATGATTTACATTACAACATCTATGTCTCAGTTTAGGATTATCAGTATGCCAAGACCGATTTGTTACTGCATTTGTTCTCAAATCATTCCCATCTAACGAGAACACACCCAGGGCAAAGGGCACATCATGCACAGCATGTAAACGGTGACTTGCCAACGCCTCAGAATACACACAGCCCTTTCCAGATTACATCATACATTACATGGCAACCATGAAAATGCAAAGTTTTCCATGAGGGGAGTCTTCCTGCACTCCAGAGCCAGCAAAGCAACAGCCGTTTCATTCATTCCTGTTTTATGACCATGTAGGCTTGCCCTGAGGAACGCCTTAAAAGGCAAAAGTATAAATCCACTGCAGGGGGGGATGCAAGGATCCATAACAGCAGGGGCCACTTTTTGCAGGATATGAAGGAAGGATGCAGCGATGTCTTACCAGCAATCTGCTCTTCTGTAAGCTGGTCAGCCTGTAAAATAAAACATGAAGCAAAAATAAAAAATTAGCTTTTTTTAACCACCTTAGAACAAGCTTGGATGGCCTCAAAGTTAGGTGCCACCTATTCATAGACTAACCACTATCACACTATATACCACTTTATAGACTGCACATATGTACATTTATTGCACATACTACATTTATTTATTTATTGACGGACTGTATACACTATGTTCACCCATTCACTCTGTATCTTTTATATCTCTATTATTGTTTTTTTTGTAAACCTTTATATCCTGTGTTTCACTCGTTTGCTGCTCTGAAACCTGAATTTATTGATTAATAAAAGGTTCATCTTATCTTATCATATTTTGTCCTATGTTTTTATCTTGATTTTTGCACTATTTTAACTTATGTAAAGCACTTTGTAACTATGTTTGGAAAGATGCTATACAAATAAAGTTTATTATTATTATTATTATTATTATTATTATTATTATTATCTTCATTTGAAAATGCTGCAGACACTTTTTTTTAATCTAATAGCTGTGTCAAAATCTGTAACATTACATAAAAACAGGTTTTCATGTAGGTTAGTTAACAATCTTGTAACTCAACTTTGGAGAGTTATAATAAAATAAATGGTTAGACTGTTAGACCCACCTACACGTGGACAATGGACGTCTCACTATTTGGCGGTAAATGACAGCTAGGAAGCGCTAAAGTTAGCCAACTACCCCTTTATATGCCGGCTCACTGTTGCATACGTTTAACAGAACATACAGCAGTCGTCACAATCAAGGAATCGGTTGATAAATAGTCTCAATTCACGTTAAATACTTCATCATCGTCTGTCACTAGGTGTGACAATTAACTGACAAAAACCCAACAAATTAACGGCCACCAACGGACGCAGTTAACCGTTATTAACCGTTAGTACTGTGAAACCCGGATGGAGCAGCTTTTCTTTTAAGCGACGGTTAGCTTTTGTCTAACTAACGGTCGGTTTAGCATTACCTAGCAACAAGCAAACTGTCAGTTACTCAGCCCAGCAGTTACTGCGGGTAACGGCTGTTTTACTTACATGGATGGATTCAGCTTTCAGCCGTTGGTGACGTTTACATTTGATTTTAGACATTAAAAACCTCCTCAATCGAGTCTAGAGTGGAGATAATAATGTAATGTTGTTTTTCTTACCATTTCGATGTAGATGCAGCGGCTGGTTCACGACAAAATCCGTTAACAAAGCCAACAGGAAACCTAACGGACAGACGATCTCTATGAACACACTGAGGAAGAGGCAACTGGACTCGCCTTTAACGGCTGTCCTTTAACTCCTCCCTCTTTTCCATATCACTCCGCCGACTTCCCTTTTCCTTAGTTGTTAAATCTATTTAAAACGCTTTAAAAGAAATCATTACGTACACGATAAAATCAAGAATCATCTCTAACTTCCACGTATGAAAAATAAAAGATTTGACGTCGATATTTAAAAATTGCATTGCGTATTCCTGGTGGTCTACATAACGGCGTATGAATACTTTCTGCTACTCTGTGATGAGGCACAAGACGTAGCAGAATGAAATCGCGCTCTCTGATTGGTCCGTTCGTACCTGCAATGCGTCACTCCCATGGTCTGCGCTGCCGCTGCATCTTGTCCATAGACATCCCAGTCAGAGCCACAGGCATAGCAGACAAGCTTGTTGCACAGTGTGTGTGTATGCATATGGGCATCATCTTTAAGGGAGGCCCCAAATAAGATAGTTTTGATAAGTAATTAGCTACCAGGATGCATGTTTTATCACTTGTAACAGGGATATTACTGACCCAGTTTGTGCTTTACATGAGTTGTGCTGCAGTTTTCTTATTTCTAATGCTTTTAATTTGCATATGCATGCTTTTTTTTATTTAAAATTGCTGTTGCAAGGTTAGACTGTGATAGAGTTCAGTGTGCTGAAGTTCCTCCTGTCTGCTGTGCTTCATCACTTTATGCATAATGAGATGCAGTGTCAGGGCCAGAGGTGTTTGAGTGTAATCGTTTGTAATAAGTAGTAGTCTGTGCATGTGTGTGTTGTTGTCTGTGTGCATGCACTTTAAGCACTTTAGATGTGTGACTGTGGGTCTGTATAGCGGGCGTTGCTGTCAGGTGGACTGTGGATTCTCAGGTCTAATTGTGCTGCTGCTGCTGGTGTGGATGGGAGTATCTGATAGCCTGATTGCTTATGCCTGACTGATCTCCCAGTGACCACCTGTCTCTGGCCTGGTCCCCATGGGACGAGATGAGGAGGAGGAGGAGGGTGGACAGGGAGATGTGCAAAGGAGAAGGATTTGAAGAAACACTCGGGAGAATGTACTAGAATCTCCACGTCCCAAAAAAAGCCTCCCTTCCACCCAATTCTACTTATTATTAGACACGGATGTCACACTATATAAGTAGAGAGCAGGGATTGTGAGAAGCTCAAATATCTCACATGTGAAGAAACGAGGATCCAAAGTGGTTCCCACTTCCATCTGCGCTGTTTGCAGAGGTGATGCTGCCTGTATGCCATGTGATCTGCTGAGCAGCTTTAGAATCAGCCAGGCTTTTTTCCCAACCTACCTAATCTGGAGCACATTGGATTCTTTTCATTTAAAATCTGTTTTTCTGCTACAGGGGTTTTTGTCTCTGTGCAGATTATTGCAATGCCAAAGGTGACGGCACAAAGGCCCATCACAAGAAGCCGATAAGCTGGAGCACGCGTGTGAACGTCATGTATGTGGAGGTGTATTAATTCACCTTTTGCTATCCCTGAAAATACTCTGCAAACACTGTGTAGTTGCCATGAACACACGCTACATTTCCTCTGGTATTCACACGTTTTAGACATTATTATAGACGGGTTTCTTGTACACAAACATTACTGGGTAATGGCAGCCATTGTAATTAACGTAGATTTCGCGTTGTTTGTAGGCTACGTTCTTGTTGACTATAATAGACCCCTGCAGAGTCCGAGCACTAGATACTATGGTGCGTGCATGAACGTGTGGTACACTTAAGTGTCCAGGTTTGAGGGTGTGAAAATACGGTCACCCTACGCCCCCCTCTTGTGGTATTCACGCCCTCGTAAATGGAAAGTTTCTGAAAGCTCCAAGTTTACGACTTGTGACGTGTTTGTTGACGTCAGAAATGGCGGAGGCCATGGAAGTTAATTTTTCGGTACATAATAAGTGAATATATTGAAATATTAGTCGTATATTGTAATTCTTCGTAAATGTATGATATGTCTGAGGAAAATGTTGAAAATGTTACGTTATGGCATACCAGAGTGAGCTTTCCCCCCGCCGTAGTCGCGTAACAAAGTCTTGCATTACTTTTAAGTTTTAAGGCATAGTTGCTAAGTAAGGGATAATGTACAGCGAGTCGGTCATTGTTGTGAAAGAAACCCCGACATGGCGATGCCGCGCGAAGCAAGGAGGGGTCTCTCATCGCCATGAAGGGGTTTCTTTCACAAGAATGACCCACTAGCTGTACATTATCCCGCTTATAACACGGCTACTTACTTAAGAAATCAATAATTTGACACAAAAACTGTCCGCCAGAGTCCGACATCAGAACTGCGCCCATAGCAACGGTCTGTTACACATAGTAACGATCTGCTATAAAGAAATAACAGACCGTAGAACGCTGTGATTGACCAATCAGAATCGAGTATTCAACAAAGCCGAGTAATAAATAAATATTTCCTTAGAACAACAACACCTTGTCATCTCTGCTTTACAGCTTGGCTCTGCTAGACATGCTGTGCTTTCTGTCCGTTAGCTGCGCACGCATCTCTATGATGACATTGCACAGAAACCCGTCTATAGAAAACCTCTATGGCGAATTGTTCCAATAAAACGGTTGTTAAAAGACAATGGTGTATTGTTGGGTCATAAATACTTCTAAATCAGAATACCTCTCTGTCCTCCTGCCCAATTTCTATAGCTGCCCCAATTTGCAGAATCAGCTGTTTGGTTGTTTGATGATGCGCCCTTCAATGATTCCCAGGTCTCAGAGGAGCTGCTCCAGGTCAAAGGTGACTTTAGGCTGGAGGTTAATATGGATGGGGAATATTGGAGCCCAGGAGACATGACTTAATGGTCTATAAAACCTGAAACCAATCTCCATGATGTAACGCACAACATGGAGCACAGTACAGTATGTGTTACAGTGCTGTTTTTGCATTATGGATGTTAGGTGTTATGTTAGCTAATTATTTTTATACTCAGATTATCACATATGCTCACACACTACTATATGTTTCCATTCCTCTTATCAGTTCTGTAAATATGTAACTGCCTCCCATAATGAGTCCTTATCAGACGCAGCCCAACCCAGAGCGTTTTTATAAAACGTCAGCTTTCGTTTCCATACCACAGGGGTCAAAGGTCACTCTAGTTCAGCAGAGGCAAAGCAGAAGTCTCCCTTTCTATCCTCCCAATGGCCTGCAACATCACTCCCACTGATAGCATTGTTCCCTTTGCAGAAAAACCTACCATGTGGGTCAGTTCAATTTTTGGCAATGGGGGCGTGTTGGCACACAGCACGTGAAGTACAACAGTATGTGGTAGTACAGTGCGGTGTGTATGTTACTGCGCAATCATGCTCTAAAATAAAGCAGCTTTCAAGCAAAAAAGCTTTAAGAGAAGGCATATTTGTGTGCCTAAGTAGCTTTGTGAGGACTTTGAGGGATGAAGCGCTGCGGTGACAAATATGAGAAGATGTTTACCTGTGTAACTGAAAGACACGGACGCCATTACTAATGAATGAGGTTTTGTAATGCACCTGCTGGTTCCTTGCCAAGGGAGTGGATCACCTTTCATGGGAGAGAATGGCAGTTGTTTAGTGCGTCATGGATGTCGAGCTCCTATAAGTGAAAAGACCTTTACATTGTGCACGTCTGAGCTCAAGGCAGGCCTGCATCTGTTTGCTTTTGAGCGTGTTTGAACATACTCGAGTACAACATATGAGGGAGTTGCCTATGCAGTAGGTAAACATTTCAAACGTCTCCCAGTTTATTTCCTGTTGTGGTGCATAGTATGGTGAATGACATCAGCTGACAGGAAGTAAACATGGAACCAAGCTGTTGCCTAGCAATGCAAATCAGTTGAACCGGTCTATATATCTCTATACAAAAGCTTTTGTTCACTCTGCACTGATGTTAAAAATACAACAGGGGTGTGTTCATGTACCCATGTACTTTTTATGAACTGCAGGCAATAGTGTGCTGCAGTCCTAAAGACAGGAAATGAGTTAGCACTTTAGCACTTCTGGTTCCCTCGTCTGGAAGTCAATGGGTTTTTAGTTAGATGCCTGAAATAAGGTCTGTGGTTAACACAAGCTGAAGAGATTTTAATGTTTTGTTCTACAATATAAAATACATCAATAAATACCCTACACTTGATTTTTGAAGCTTTTATGTGTCTTAAAAAAGGCAGTTGCTAACAAGTGGCTAAATGAGACTACTAAACATCATCATGCTGTCTCATCCGCCTTTACAAGCCTCCTTAAGCGGTGTTCATTTGTGAAGATTATCTTGCTGAACAAAACATGTTTAACGTTTGTTTGCCACAGAGTTTATTTTCTGTAATAATCCAAAACCCAATTGGAAAAATCCCATTGTTTTTTTTGTCGAGGGAACCAGGACAATGCTAACTTCCTGGTTGGCCTCTGCACCACTCTATTTCGGCTACATCTGACCAGCCTCTGTGAAGAATTACCAGTAATTAGGGCTGTCAATCGATTAAAATATTTAATCGCAATTAATCGCATGATTGTCCATAGTTTTTGGGAAATTAATCACACATTTTTTATCTGTTCAAAATGTACCTTAAAGGGAGATTTATCAAGTATTTAATACTTTTATCAACATGAGAGTGGACAAATATGCTGCTTTGTGCAAATGTATGTATATATTTATTATTGGAAATCAATTAACAACACAAAACAATGACATATATTGTCCAGAAACCCTCACAGGTACTGCAGTCAGCATAAAAAATATGCTCAAATCATAACATGGCAAACTGCAGCCCAACAGGCAACAACAGCTGTTAGTGTGTCAGTGTGCTGACTTGACTATGACTTGGCCCAAACTGCATGTGATTATCATAAAGAGGGCATGTCTGTAAAGGGGAGACTCGTGGGTACCCAGAGAACCCATTTTCATTCACATATCTTGAGGTCAGAGGTCAAGGAACCCCGTTGAAAATGGTCATGCCAGTTTTTCCTCGCCAAAATTGAGTGCAAATTTGGAGCGTTATTTAGCCTTCTTCGCGACAAGCTAGTATGACATGGTTGGTACCAATGGATTCCTAGTTTGTTTTTTTTAGTTTCATATGATGCCAGTATCTTCACTGTAGCTTTATATCTGAGCCCGTTACAACCGCCGGGAAAGATTGATTGCGTTAATGCGTTATTATCTTAACTTTGACAGCCCTACCAGTAATGCTTCCCAGCATACACCGGCCAAAGGTCTGGCCCAGTCAGTGGACAAAGTTGACATCAAATCACTCCTAGTAAGCGTGAATGGTTTTACAGCCATGCAATAAGGCCATTAGCCGTATAAGGCTAGCCGCACATGAGCCAATCCCGTCGGCATTCTGGCCTACCTGTTACTGAGAAATGACATGTTTTCCAAAATTACATCATGAGGCAGAAATGATTAATGGCCTCAAATCGGATAAGAGGATTTGGTCGGGCCTGCTATTCCCAGCCTATTTCAATCATGTTGTGATGAAATGGATATAGTGTTAAGCATGCACTTAGTTTTCTATCCCCCTAACGTGTTTCTGTTTGTGGCCCCAGTGTGAGATCACCGAGCATCTCTAAACCTGCACGTCAGTTGTTTTATTTGAGGGGATCTGAGGGACAAAACCATTTACTGGCTGTCAAATAGAATCCCTGCTGTTGATCTTCGCTCTCTCTCACTTCTCATTTCCCTCCTGTCCTCTCTCTCTCTCTCTCTCTCTCTCTCTCTCTGACTCTGTCCCTCTCCTCTTCCTCCCCCTTTTCCCTCCCTGGCGTGCCTCCAGGTTGTCTGCTGCAGTCAGTGTGGAGCTGGAGTTCAAACACTGCAGCCTTCAGCAGCACATGAAACAGGGGGAAGCTTCCAGAAGTGTGGCACTACAAAGCTCTCTCGCCAAGGTGATTTCATCCTCTGTGGCTGTTTTTCACTGCTAGCTGTGTCTAGAACAGGTGTCAGGCGCTCTACCGGATTTTTGTTCGTTTCAGAAGTTTCCTCTACAGATCCTGCATGTAGTGCTGTGGCTATGTGCTGTGTAATCTCAGTTTACTCAATCCTGTAGAAAGTGAAACCAGTGGAAGCACTGCAGAGGGCAATGCAGTGGTACTTTAGTGCGTAACCACAATAAGGAAGTGACAGGGGCAGGAGTGTTTTAGCAGCGCCCCGTCCTTGACCCTGGCTGTGGCGTAGGCCAGGTCTGTCTCTCTGCAGTGGCGGGGACCTGCAGGGCTGCCTCGCTCGCCGCCTCCCCTCAGATGATCTCATTCTGCAGGGGGCGGCGGACTCCACCGCATGCTCTGGCCACTTCGAGATGAAGGCTGCTGAGCAGGTGTCTAGTCGTCTATGCGTGTGTGCGTGCGTGCGTGTGTGTGTGTGTGTGTGTTAGGGGCTGTGAGAGTGCTGCGTTTCTGCTTAAACTCCACTCATAAACAAATGTGATTGATCTGCCTCGTGTGGAAGACTCAGCTGTGACACCTGGTGGCCAGAGAAGACACTTGCAGGGAGAACTGAAACGAGGTTGTAGATGGAATGATGCTGATTATTGGAGACACAGTGGTGGAAAAATAACTAAGTACATTGATTTTACTTAAGTACAATGTTGAGATAGTTGTTCTTTACATGAGCATTAACATTTGGTGCCACTTCATAACATTCACTATTTACACAGCCACGGTTACTTTGCAGGTGCAGACAAAACTTATAATCAACACATATAATACTTTGCATTTTTATAGATTAAACTAAGCAATTGCATATAAAGTAGTATAATTAGGGCCACCTCTACAAACTGCAACATTGAAATGCTGCTTACATGTTAATGCATCAATAATAATCCAATAATATGATACGTATAATCAGTGGTGGAAGAAGTATTAAGACCTTTTACTTAAGTAAAAGTAGCAATACTACAGTGTAAAAATACCTTGTTACCAGTAAAAGTCCTGCATTCAAAGTCTTACTTTACTCATTACTAGTACTCATTATGCAGAATGGTCCATTTCAGCCTAACATATATTATATTATTGAATTATAATTAGTGATGCATTTATACATCACTTTAATGTTGGTAGCTGGTAAAGGTAGAGCTAAGTTTTAGTACTTTATATACTGCTGACCGGGTGACTATACAGGATATAGTTATAAAAATACAGTTTTACGCTTTTCCACCCTGACCATAATAAAATTTGAAAATGGCATGATCACTTTTAAAGATATTGAGTCTTTACACACATATGAACTATCAGCAGCTTGACAAATATCAGCTTTCAGGAAGATGACAATGTGATATTAATTTTCCTGGGAGGTCAGAGGTCAGGGTGAGCTGCAGAGGAAATCTTTAGAGTGGGTACGGATTGGATCTTCTTGTTAAAGGATATCTTTAAATCACACTCTGTTCCCTGACTAGTAAAGTGATACGTTGTTTACAACAGAGGTCCTCAATCTTTTCCGCCAAGGACCCCTTACAAGATAGAGAATATACCAGGGACCCCTTCATGTATGTCCCTTGGAGATATAAGACATGTATTAAACATATTTGCAGATCCTAAGAGTTATAGATTTGATGGATTAGAGCGTCAAGATTGTAAGATTGTACCAACCCAGTCATCAGAAAAAATGTTAGTATTGTACGTTTCTGCAAAGCACGGGATACGTTGAATGTCGACGTTTCTGAACCAAACAAAAAGTTTCATAAATACATTTTCTATCAGCCTCCCTCAGCCTCAGCACGTTTAGCATAAATGCACAATGCCATGTGTTTAACGTTGTGAAACAATTGGTTAGGTTTAGGCAACAAAACTACTTGGTTAAGGTTAAAAAAACATAAAGTAACGTGACAAGGTAACGTGACAAGGTAACGTGACAAGGTAACGTGACAAGGCAACGTAACAAGGCAACGTAACAACGCAATGCAACAACGTAACCCAACAACGTAACGCAACAATGCAACAATGTAACGCAACAATGTAACGCAAAAAAAAAAAAAGATATGATAATTTAAATGAATGAATCTGAAAACTTTTCACGGACCCCCTTCCAGAGTGCCATGAACCCCTGGGGGTCCCCGGACCCCACTTTGGGAATCACTGGTTTACAACATCAACATCCAAGTTATTGAAATAATATCACCACCACAGCACAATGTTGCTAAAGTGGCACTTTTAATGATTTACAATATATTTACACGTCGTTGTGACAGTCCAGCTTTACAAAAGACAGCTGCCAGTTGAAACACTGAGTTAATCTGCTGTGTTAAATTAACTGGGACACAATCCAGCAATGAACAATAATTTAGAGTGTAATCCCAAAGTGGGATAAATGCTTTTAGAAAATAGTGTCACCTCCGGTTTAATGGATTGCGTGTTTGCAGAATAATACATGAATTGAATCCACTATGTTTTTTTGGTGATTATGAGTGATACAAATATAGATGCATTACTATAACAGACCCAAAGGCAGGAGCCTGATGCCAGGTATTCTGGCAGATGCTAATGTTGCTATGAAGGAGGCTGTTGGCCTGGTATCAGCTGGAAACTAAAGACCACTGCAGTGGTTTACTTTTCATCAGCATCTCCAGCCAACAGATTGTTGAGTTCTGCTGGGTCAGACTCTCGACTGTAAACTGTTGTCCTGGCAGAAAAAAAACTTCCAGCTCAAACTTGGCAGGTCCATCGCTCAGTGGATCGGAAATAATTGACTTTAAAAGTCACTCAGGTTTAATTAGTCATTTGTTACGATATAAATAAGAGACATTCATCTTGTCTTTATAAAACATATACAGTGGCTCCAAAAGTGTAAGTGTATGCGCTTTTTAGTGTTTAAAAGGTGACTTTAGTATTTTTAAACCTGGACCCTATTTTCCCATGTTTTTGTGTCTAAGTGATTAATGGGGACAACAATTTTTGAAATTGGTCCAGTATTGAGGGATAACGCAGCAAAAACAAGCGCTTTTAGTGGACGTACATTGATGATGAGGAGTTGCCCCGAGCAATTACATTGCAGCCTGTTTAGCGGCTGCCGTCTGCAGCGTTCTTCCTCGATTTGAAAAAATTGTTGTCCCTATTAGTCACTTAGACACAAAACATGGGAAAAGAGTCCAGCTTGAAAAATACCAAAGTTACCCTTTAAGTGATTTGCACCTGTGCATGTATGTGGTTTTAGTGAGTGCTATCTGTAGCGTGGCCTGGGTATGTAGTGGTCTAGGATCCGTGGGCTGCAGTGGGTTACGTATTGTAATGCCGGGTCGGAGTAGTTGAAGGGTGGAGGGTTGTACTGCTCCTGGATGTAGTCTGGCATCGTGTCGGGGAGGCTGGAAGAAAACACATGAGCCAATCAGAACGCAGGAGGAAACAAGAAATCAAGATGCTGTAAAGTGGCAAATATGTCGAGTGGTGTCCGTATTATGTCTTGCACAGGAGTTAACGTCTTTAGCCTCTTCTGCGTGGATCATTATGTACTGTCAAACTGCTACTAGTGGTGATTTATCTCACTTATCAGTGCCAGGAGTTACATTTCTGCACATTTTGTACTTTTTGCAGTGAATTCCTGGCACTGATTAGTGCCTCTCCATCCAGTAGACAATTATTTCAGGCAATTTATGGAAATGTTTGGATGGGCAGCAGTTGTTGTGGAGTACTCAGTGACTCATGAATATTCATGCGGGCTCTAGCCTAGATATTCTGAGTGCTGAAAGATGCTGAAATCTGGAGGCTAAAGCTGATTAAAAAGCTGAAACACACATCCCGAATGCTTCTCCAGACTCGCTGATTTGCAGTTCAGATGTTTTGGATTGTATATCATTATGGTTGTTCTTTGTGCAAATATGTATATCCTCTCTGATAATGAGGTACAGACGGTGCAACCTGGTGAATCCTTCTGTGAATAAAAGAACAAAGGGAAAAAAACAACACAATTCTTGCCAGTGAGATCCGTCAGACCCTTCGTTTGGTCTATTGATTACAGTTAATGGTGTATTCAAATCCACTGACGATTAATGCAAATTGTAGTCAAGGTCCAGAGATTTTTGTATATCATGAATTTTATAGTATTCTACAGATATAATGCTGCAAAACATTGTGAAAACCTACAAAAGGAACATTGGAAACATTAAATTAAACAATTTCTGCTCCATCACATCCCACACATCTGGGACCTTAAGCACCGAATTATTATATCATACCACATAATCCAAGTATCTCTATCGAACAACATAATCCCACAATGCTGGCGCCGACCCCGGCCATTATATCCATAGGGTCTAGTTTACTGATGGGAGAGAAAGCAGGCCAGTCATCAGGGGGATTATGTGTCTCTGTGGCCCACTAACACCTGGCCCAGATGCCATGCATCTGTACACACAAGGACACATTATGATGCACTGCTATGCACATTCACACGCAGGCACACATGCACTTGGATACGAGATGTACTTCATTCAACCTGGTACATTCAGTTTTGTATTAAAATCCTACCGTGATCTAATATTTTTTTATTGTGAATGACATTTAAGTCTGCGTGGTCTCGCTAAATCCTAAAAAGAAAATGCCATCCTCAATAGCACCACACATTTTTATTTTAATTTAAAGGAATAGTTTGACATTTTGGGAACATTTCGTACCAAGAGTTAGATGATTAGATTGATACCATTCTCATAACTATATGGTAAATATGAAGCGGGCTCTTTGGTTTTTGCGAAAATGCAACGTAATATTTTCAGAACAAGGTCAATTTTCTGAGCTTTCACACTGCGAATAAAGGCATTAACCAATTACGTGTGGAACACGGAGGCTCTGTAGTCAAAACCAGGATGGCAAACTTTATTACTTCTTTCAACCTTGAAAAAGGCAGAGCAGAAAAGCCTTAGACATATAATATTTCGCATTTTCATGACATTTATTCGTCACGCCCCCGATGTATAAAGGCCTTTAGCATATCGAAGTATGAGTGGTATCAATCTGCTCATCTGACTCTCAACAAGAAAGCAAATAAGCATACTGTATTTACCCAAAGTCAAACTATTCCTTAAAGTAATTAGTAAGTAATTGGATGATTGTATTTAGCCTTTTTTTCTGTGAGCAAACAGCACCTCTAATCTATCTGTGGATGTGTTACCCTCATCATTTAACTGCATATTCTAACTGCAAACATTCCTCAGTGTTACCCAAGTGCAGTTTCATAACTCGGACCAAAGCTGTTAGTAGGAAGTGTTTTTGTTTAATATAGTAAGAGAGTGGGCAGTCCGTCCTCCAACTGAGAAGTTAAATACAAGAAGAAGGCAGTGCTGCAGCAGCAGTACGGAGGACGAGATTTAAAGCCTTCAAGTTGCTGTAAAGGATTGTCTCTGGGCAGACCTACTTGACTACTGTACCTTGAAATACTGTGTGTGTGTGTGTGTGTGTGTCTCTGCAGCAGTAAATTTTGTGGTGACCTGCGATGAACCCTGCCTCGCCCCGCCCAGACGAGCTGCTGACCCACCTAAACACAGCTTTTTAGTCATCAGAGCTTTAATGCACCACAGTGGTTAAGCCATTGTTTTCAAGGCCTGTGTGACTATTAACGTAAAGTCTTAGCGAGGCTGTAATGCTCATTACGTAATAGAAAACATGTATGATGAGTGATGCTCTCTGCAAACCGGAAGATGACTGTTGGTCTTAGATCCCTAACACTAGTGAGGCAAAAAACATTACAGGGATAGTTTGAGTGGGGTTGTGTGAGGTTCTTATCCATAGTCGGTGTATTACCTACAATAGATGACGGTCAGCACACCCCCAGTTTGGAGAAACAGACAGGAGCACCGACACCGGAACAAAGCAATACAGTGCTGTGGACGGGGCCGGCAGCAAAGTGCATTTTAGACACCAAAAAGAGAGGCTCACCTAAAAAAATCAATATCAGTTTAAGTGTATGCTATATTTAGAATATTTTCACCTCTTTATCTCACCGTCAGACGGCCCTTTCCTTCTCATTTCAGACGGCAAACTGAACTGATAATGAAATTCATCTATGCTCTCTCCAAAGCCAGCAGGCTCAAAAGACAAAAACATAGATACGTTTCACTTTCAGTTCAGTTCACTGTTGGAAAATATTCTAAATGTAGTGTACACTTAAACTGATCTTTATTTTTTCAGGTGAGCCTTTCTTTTGGGTGGCTAAAATATGTTTTACTGACAGTCCCATCCACAGCACTGTACTGCTTTGCTCCGGTGTCTGTACTCCTGTGTGTTTCCCGACGCTGAGGGCACGCCAACCGCCATCTACTGTAGGTAATACACTGACTATGGAGAAGCACCTCACACAAACCCCACTTCAAAACACCTGAACTATCCCTTTAGGGAAGGCTCATCAGGATGATAATATGGGGGTGAACAAAATGCCAGCTAACCGGGGTGCAGCCTAAATCTCACTGTATGATGTTTTTCTCACAATGAATCCCTTTACAATGGCAAAATTAAGATAAAAAATAAGACATTTAAATGTCTGAGTTTGAATGCAACAGGCCAGTGCAAACACAGTTTTTGTTTGAACTGCACATGGGCGTCTTCCTGCAGGAGCGTTGACGTCTTTATTGCCTGTTTGTTCTTGTTGGTTTCCAGTTGCACTAATACTGACATGCTAAGATGGAGCTGCAGAAGGAGAGGATGGCGTGGTGGTGCCAAAAGAAAAAACCATGTTGATACATGAATCAAAAGCACTGAAGCAAAGAGTCTTTGGCCTTTTGGTCGTCTCTGAGGACTCTATAGCCACAGTTTTACTGGGGGAGATCTATGCTTAGAGATCCCCGGTGGGGGTGACTGGCCCGCACAATAATAAGAAAGCAAGGAATGCAATGAAAGTTATATTTTGCAATTTTTGGCAAAAAATGTGACTTATTGGAACAGAGGTTATGGTTTCAAAGAGGAGAAATATATTGTTCTCCTGGAGTGGTTGGAGAATTTTCTATGATTTATTATTATTTGTGATTGTTTTTGCTGCAAAACTGGGTCACCATCATAAATATCTTTTGTGAATCTAAGCTGACCAAAGCTACAGAGTTTCAGAAAACACCTTTCAAGGCAACATGGATTGTTTGGTAATCAAAATATCATTTTTTGGTGGAGTATTCCTTTGAATATAATCCTTATCAGCACAAAAAAAGTGTACCATAAGAATATCATCATCAGGAGCTTTGATCGAACCCTAATCTTTATAATTCAGCAAGCCATTCATGTTGTGTATAAAGTAAAAACGGGTGTAACTCACTCTCCGGTAACAGTCTTCTTGCAGCAGCAGAAACAGGCCAGTGCAACCAGCAGCAGCAGCAAAAGCAGAGGGATGCCGATGCCCAGAACCAGACCCAGAAGCAGGTTTAACTCCATGTCATACTTCTCGTCTCGGTCTGCAAAGGGTCACGTCAAACCAAGTCATGACAAATGTTTTCAGTCACAGAATGTTTTAGAGTGAGAAAAGACAGGATAAATGTAAGCGTATCAAACTATTCAATGATTTTATATTAAAGGTGCAGTGTGTAGGATTTGGCACCATCTAGTGGTGAGGTTGCAGATTGCAACCAACTGAATCTCCCGTGTGCCAAGCGTGTTGGAGAACTACGGTGGCTGACGCAAAAACGTGAAAACGCACGTGGCTCTATTTAGAGTCAATGTTTTGTTTGTCCGTTCTGGGCTACTGTAGAAATGGATATAAACGACTCTTTCTAAGCTAAAGAAAAAACAAATCTTCATACAACGATTTGTATGATATCTTACGAAAAGTTATTCCTCATTTTTCATGCGTTTTCCTGCAAATCTCCAGCAACACGTGATGCACGTGTGAATTTCCGCTTCAGTCTTTTCAAAATAAACTTCACAGGAAACAATTTGGTTAGGTTTAGGCAACAAAACGACATAGTTAAGTTTAGGGAAAGATCGTAGTTTGGGTTAAAATAACACTGGAAGTGGCGTAACTTAAGTACAGAAGTTACGTGACAAATAAGTCAACGTTGATTTCTGGTTTTACACCGGTCTCCTGGGCGAGACCCACCCATCCACCTGAACCTCCTCTTTACACGGTGTTTGTCGCTCTTCATACTTCCTGGTTCGCGATTACGTGGATTACATACGAAATGATTTTGTGGAATATATATATAAATTACAGGGCATTACTTTTCATAGGTAAACAGTGTATGAGGACAGCCTGAACGAAATCACAATGATTCTTACGTTCAGGTGATTATACACTAAAGAAAACATATTTATTAATATTATATTCCATTCCAGCCAATAGATCCCCCTAAATGCTACACATCGGCCCTTTAAATCATGACCTACTAAATGGCTACACTACCTGCAGTGTGGATGTAAAGTACGCTCAGATGCTCACCTAATACACAGGACTGGCTTTTATCCACATCAGTCGTGCCGTTGCAAACACACCTGTAGCCTCCGTACGTGTTGGTGCAGAGGGCAGGATGGACGCACACCGCCTCCTTGGCCTTGCACTCATCCAGATCTGTAGGAGTGGACAGTCCAACAGCAGGTGGGAGAGAGAAGTAGTCTCAGCAACATGTATTTGATGGCTTAACAGTTGAACAACAGTTGAACAAAAAGCGAAAATCACAAAGTTTTGTTAGTTTACCATCAACTTCTACGGTTCTGATGGAGTAGTGGCTGCTGACTCTGGCCAGGTAGTCTCTGATGTACCAGTGGGGTGTGTCACTGGACACGTTGATGCGATACTCGGTCACACCTGGACTGGAGCTCTGAACTGGATCCATCTTGCTGGCGTTGTAGAATTTGTTCTTGAAACCCAGCGACAGGATGTCCACCAGCTGAGAGAGAAGAAGAAACAGATTATCACTATGCAGTGTAGACATTTATATAGATTTATTTAATTATATTATTACTGTTACCTGTTTGAGTTCATCAGATCTGTTCTCCGTCCATCCCATCGTCACGTTGAACACATTATACCCTGCAGATACACAACAGCTGTGTGATGACCTCTTATTACCGTATATGGGTATGTTTTACCATGGTAACACCAGAGAATGATAAAGCTAATGAACCGTATGGGAGGTCTTACCTGGAGGATTGGCAGAGTCACCTGCAGAGAAACACATCGTTCAGAACGGCATTAAATACACAGATGTGTGAGTGTTTTATGTTTAATTAGCACTCAGTGATTACAATCATATTTTATTTGTGTGTTACTGGTAATGCACTTATAAATAGATGAATGTTCCTTTGAGACCAACTAGCGATTTTATGACACTTTAACAAGCACTTTCAGGTAGTTTAGCTGCTGTAAAGAGGAGAGGAGCACAGTTTTATAGCCCTGTTGAGGAACCTGTTGCGGATTTTGTTTTGGACCTTTAGAATATAAAAGGCAGCAATCTCTGTAGTTATGTTTGTTTATGTATGAGAGGCAGTGGCTCTACAACAGGAGTCAATGTGAGCTGTGTGCACACGAGTGAACGAGTGGTTTTACACTTGGATTTTTTGGATCCTACAGGAGGTACACTGAGGTCACCAAAATCCCAGCACTAACAGTGTGAGCTGTCGCACCCTAAAAAAGCTGTTAGGACAGGTGGGCAAATGCCAATCAAGTCTGTACATGCTCACTAATCACAAGAATGTCATGTGAAAGTTAACATTGTTGCACAACAATAAAAGTACCTGAGAACCAAACAAACACAGACGCTTCCCACGCGCCATCATCCTTCCTTTAACCCTTGCGCTTCACTTTAAAAAAGTTGCTCTGATGTCCTCAGAGAACAAAATGTGTGTGTCAAAAAACAGCCATAAAATTATATATTATAATATTATTTTGCACTTCCACTGAGTTAAGTGTTTTAACAAACTTCAGTCCTGATCATAACTACCGAGTATTCATTCATTTTCAGAATTTTAACCCTTTAAATGCCAGTTTGTTTACGTAATGTCACTGATGTTTTTAATGAGAAATAAAAACACAAATATTTGATTATTTTCTATATACTAAATGTTAAGGGGACTTTTTATTTGTGTTTCATAGTCTGGGATATGTCAATGATTAGCATGGCTGTGGGATCAAAAATTGTGGTTTTAATGGGTTTCAATTGAGACATTTTGTGTCCCTTCAGGTCCAAGTAAATCAAATTAAAGCAACTGAATTAGTTATAAAATCATCAGCTGTTGGCTAAATGATAGCGAACATGTATGATTGTGCACGTACCACATCCATCAGTGTCCTTGGTCTTCTGGTATCTACAGTAGCAGTCCACAGAGCCGGGCGTGTTCTTACACTCAAACTTAGCATTGGGGCAGGTGGTGAGCTCTGCACACTCATCTATATCTGTAATACAGACAAAGAGGGTTAAAACATTGTAAATTAAATGTGCTGTTGTTCATACTGAAGTGTTGGGTGTTCAGTACCTGTGCAGTTGACTCCGTTTCCTGTGAAGCCAGGCTTACAGGTGCAGGTGAAGTTTTGTTTGGTGCTGAGGCAGACGGCGTCTTTGTGGCAGGGGAAGGGGAACGGAGGGACGCACATGTCTGAGAACGTACACAGAGAAGCAAGAATGAGATCAATTATAGTGTTTATGGGGTCAATTTTTTTCTCAAAACCAGATAATGTGACTGCACAAAGAGCTACAGACCGTGCTCAAAGCACTTGTATCCTTCTTTTCCCCCAGAGACGGTATTATCAGGACACTCTCCACAAGTGAACTCGCCGGGCTCGGACTCTGACTGGCACTGCACCCCTCGGAAACAGGGTTTGCCTCGACATACGTCTGCAGCCTTCCCACAGAACTTTCCACTGAATCCCTCTGGGCACAGACACCCCACCACCTGGGAGGGAAGAATAATGAACACATGAATACATTCAAAAAAGACACTATATTCTGGGGTGAAGTCACAAAGAATGGATCGCGGCTGCTGATAGCACCATGAATAGTGCATCAAATGTAAGCGCTATCTGCCCAGTCTCAAGGTTCGATTCATAAAAGATATTGCCATAATAATACTGCAGTGCAAACATGCCCATAATGTTTTGCAGCTTTTGCAGAGTGCAATTTCCTCTTTTTTGGGTCTGATTGCAAATATCCATTTGGCAAAGTATAAATGCGCTTGAGGCCAAAAAGCCCAGGATTTGGGTAAGGAGAGAGAGTGAAGAAATCATTTATTTGTTTATTTAATAACCTTATTTAGGCTATTTTTTCCTCACTGTAATTGCACTGTAATTAGCGCTGATCTTTGTGAATAGACTGATCTTTGCACTGAGGCTCATTTGCATAGAAAGGGCCCAATTTTGCACCAAAAACCTGCATATTACTTCATTTAAATACGTCCAAAAAGTACAGGAGTAGTGAGATGCTATTTGCTTGGCAGCACATTTAGGAGTGCATTTCACCATTTGCTGATGATTTGAGAATTACACGGTTACTTTTTGTCTTATTTGTGCAAGTTTAGCGGCCACAAAAGCTGCACAATCCTTTTGTGAATTTGCCCATAAGTGTCTTATTTTGGCTACACAGTTTATGGTGGACTTAATATTACATGGCTTTGTTGAATACTGATTGGTCAATCACAGCGTACTATAGTCTGTTATATCTTTATAGCAGACCGTTGCTATGTATAACAGGCCATTGCTACGTACTGTATAACAGACTGTTGCTATGTATAACAGGCCATTGCTATGTACTGTATAACAAACTGTTGCTATGTGTAACAGACCGTTGCTATGGCTGCAGTTCTGATCTCGGACTCTGGAGGACCATTTTTGTGTCAAATTATTGATTTCTCAAATAAGTAGCCGTTTAATAAGTGGGATAATGTGCAGCTAGTGGGTCATTGTTGTGAAATAAACCCCTTTCAGGGCAATGCAGTTATTTCATAACAATGACCGGCTTGCTGTACATTATCCCTTACTTATAGCAGCTGTGGTAGAACTTTGGAAAAAAAATCTAACCTTTAAAATTAAAAAGCCAAAAAGATCCCTAGTGGTGCATAAGGGTTACTTAGAAATCCTCCTTACATAAAATGACTTTTATCAACACTATACCTGCGTATTCCTGTTCAGGGTCGACATCAGCACAAACAAATGGAGCTCTGTATGTCAGCTGATGAATAGAGTGAAGGAACCGTTTCAGTGGATAACGACAACTCAAAAAATGTACCTGAAACGTTCCCTGCTGATGGTTTTCAGTGATGCTGTCATACTGGCAGGAGCCTCCGTTGAGGCAGTTGCAGACGCGCAGGATCGGGGTGAACAGGGAGCTGGTGAGCTCGTCACTCACTTTGATGGTCAGCTTGACGGGCTGTGTGGTCAGGGGCCTCCATGTCAGGAAGCCGTCACCTGGAGCGGAAAGCACAACAGTATGGTGAAGCCTGCACAACAGAAACTCATTCAATCACATTCATAGACAATAATGATGGCGGGGGAACATGACGGGATACTTAAACGGATAGTTGTGGTGTTTTGAAGTGGGGTTGTATGAGGTACTTATCGATAGTCAATGTATTATCTACAGTAGATTGCAGTCGGCACAAAATCAATATAATTTTAAGTGTTTCCTTGCCGTCCGATAGCCCTTTCTGACGGGGAACTGAAGCCGTTATCTATGCTCTCTTCAAAGCCACCAGACTCCATTGAAAAAAAATGTAATTTTGCAGCGGTAGCCCCACAACTCCTGTGTTCTGCGAGGTAAAATTACTGTTTTTGTAAAAGGAGTCTGGTGGCTTTGGTGAGAGCATAGATGGATACAACGGCTTCAGTACCCCGTCAGAAAAGGGCTGTCTGACGGCAAGGTAAAGCTGTGAAAATATAAAAAATATAGTGTACACTTAAACTGATATTGATATTTTTAGGTGGGCCTTTCTTTTAGGCTGCTAAAATACGTTTTGCTGCTGATCCCCTCCACAGCAGTACATCATCTACTGTAGTAATACACTGACTATTGGATAAGGGACTTTGACCGTTGCCATGGTATTCGACCTCCAAATCATTATTCTAATGCTTCGTTTTTGTTTTGTTTTTATATTTAACTATGTAGAAATAATGTATGAATCCCAAAATACCCCATGAAATAAGGAATAATCCCACATTATTCATATTGATTAATTATTATTAGTTATTCTCAGATGGATATTGCCGTTTGTTATGTGTAGAGGTGCGTGTGGTTACAGTAGTGCGGCAGCGGCGCTGTCCCAAAGCTTTGAATGTTTCTCACTGAAAGCTGGTATTCGGGACAGCCCTACATACCACCCCACTTGAAAACACCCAAACTATACCTTTAAGATGCAATACCCTTGTCTTCCTCTGGTTTAATAATAAAAAAAACATGACAATTATCATTTACAACAGTATTTTTTGTAGTAGTATTAGTAATTCATTGTAATAGTATTCGTTGTTTGTGCATTCTGTATGTCTGTGCGTGTCTCTCTCTGAGTGACCCATCCACTGACTCAGCTCTGAAATGTCCCATCTGCTGAAAGACTTCACTGCTGGCTGCAGCAGTAGGCTCACCATCCCACTAACAAATGTCAACAGTAACGTCATCTGTAGCATCGATGGAGGAAGAGGAGGAGGAGGAGGAGGAGGGGGGTGCGGGCTCTCTTTGGTATGAAGATTTGAGTGAAAAGTGTCTCACCGCTGCCTATGGTGGTCCGTGCAGGCCTGGGGTGGAGCAGTGAGTAGGTAATGGCGTCTCCATTTAGGTCCTGAGCCACAATCTGAATGTTGACGGTAGAGTTGACCTTAACTTGGATCACTGTGGGCTCTGTTACTATGGGAGGCATGTTACCTAACAGACCACATCAGATTAGTACAGGTCAATGGTGGAAAACCTTTCAAAAAAATAGTGGAGCCATCTTACCATAGATCAGAGCCAGATTTTCATATTGCTTCTTTGCGTCCAGAGTCAGCAGGCCCAGGTCAGAGCTGCCGGTTGCTATGGCGTCGTGGACGCACTGCATGTTGCCTCTACAGATTCTCCTCTTCTCCTCCACATCAGCAGGACTGATGTTTTCCAGCAGCTGCTCAGAGGAGGCAGACTCCAGGGGAACCAGTGGAGGTGGAGAGAGCAACAAGCTCTCTGGGACGGGAACTGCCCCTAAAAACACACAGGTTCAGAGATGAGGATGTTAGGGACGAGTGTAGAAACACGCCATAAATTGTCTTGATGATGGGCATCGTACTGGACTGGATTCGGGAAGGCCTGACCCACTAACTGTTACGTATTAGGCAGACAATAAAATGTTCAGTACAGAGAGTCCAAGCATTGTACAATGTCATGCATGACCAGCGGGCAACCTCCGGGTCTGAGAAGTGAAGCTAATGCTGAAGTGCCTTAAACTTGCATTCTTTCTAACAGCCAGCAGGGGGCGACTCCTCTGGTCGCAAAAAGAAGTCTGATTGTATAGAAGTCTATGAGAAAATGAGCCTACTTCTCACTTGATTTATTACCTCAGTAAACATTGTAAACGTGAGTTTATGGTCTCAATCGCCAGTTTCAAGTCTTCTTCAATACAGCATGATGTTCATTTAGTAAATTATGGTTCCATTTAGAGTCAAATAGACCATAAAGCAGGGTATGCTTTAGGGCGTGGCTACCTTGTGATTGACAGGTCACTACCACGGCGTTGTCCAGTCTGGGTGTTTTCCGTGTTTTAAGTTAATTGTAACATTTTGGTCGCCTAAAAATGTCTTATTCAGCGTTGGGTTGTACTTAGCTCCACCCTCTGGTGTCACTTCTGGTTGCAAAAAAACAAGATGACGACTGCCAAAATGCCGAACTCAAGGCTTCAAAACGGCAGTCCACAAACCAATCGGTGACGTCACATATACAGTCTATGTGCACTTCTTATATACACACTTGGAGGAAGTGGAGGGCTCCCTATTGATAGGATGAAGTTGTGGTGGGAATCAGTGTGAATCAATCAGAACAGTAAAGTTATGGGACATAAAACCAAAACACTGAGCCGAAAGACGCTGAAAGACATGTTAGAGCTGAAGGGAAACCGCAAAGTCTGGTGATAAATCTCGTTCGTCTCTACAAACGACCCCTTTCACATTACAGATAGTCATTTGATCCATTGTTAATATAAAAATATTGATTATAGCATCTTGAAATGCTGACCAAAAGCCTCCAGAATCTTTCCAGCTACTGCATCAGACGGGCAGCTAAAGGTAGAAACGAGAGAGCAACTTATAACTTTTCTCTTCAAGCATGCTTAAATAGTATAGCTGTATGACTCTATGGTGGACTCACAGGACATGCCAAACTCGTGCAGTCTCTCCTCTGAGGGCGGGTTGAGGTCCGTTGAGGTGAGGAGCCTGCCGTCGGACATGAGGAAATCGTCGTAGCGGCTGGAGCTCCAGAGACCCATGAGACCCACAGTGCGGTTGTAGAAGGTCTGAGGAACCTCCACCATGGCCGCCATCTGATTGTGGCCCACAACCCGCCACACCACCACGTGGAGACCACTGGCGTACACCGCCGCACAGCGATTCACTGACACACAGCGCACAGCAAAGTCCTTCTCACCGATGTGCACGACACCTGGAAGGACAGTTATGACAATGAAGACATCAGATACACAACTTTTAAGTCTTAAAAATACATACTTGTGCAGGTTGGGTTTGATAATTTTCGAATTAAGGCACTACAGGTAAAAATATTGTTTTTCATGCACTGGTCAATTTTGAGATTTTGGGCTGGGAAAGGAAACATCCAAAATACATATATAGATGTTTATTTTACTAATTTGTCTGTTTGCATTTGTAGATTTCTCCTAAATTCACCAAAAGTTAGCACTAGATAATGCCTCATTTGCATATATAAAACAATTTCAGAAAACTTGTAATACAAAAAATAAGTGTCTTAATGTAAGTAATCAACTGGGGAAGTTTCATGGTGATATCTATTAGTTCATTTCTTTTACCCTATTCACCTGTAGTGTCTACGTATCTTTAAAAGCTGCTTTCTCAAAGTGAGTTTTTTCTCATAATCTGAGCCAGAAATCTGTACTGCAGTAGCTCTTACATCCACCAATCTTTCCAGTTTCATTCCTATCTATATTATGAAGGTTTTTACAGAGGAGTTTGTTCATATATCATTCATAGCCTAATTTATAGAACATTTTATTCCTAAAAACATGGCGAAAATGGATTTTTTTTTATGGCTGTTGACAGTATTTTCTGATTTATATGGAGTGATGAAAAGAGATATCCAAAATCCCCTCTGTAAAAACCTTTGACTCTAATATGTCAACAAAATGAAACCAGAATTTTGAACCTGGTTTTATCCAATGTTGGATTTCATACAATGGCTTTTTTTTTTATCTGCTTCTGCACTATGATGTCTCATACAAAAACAAAACAGCTTTGTAATTGTGTGTCAGATGTGTGTGGTGATCATTACCAACTGTGACTGGGACCTCAATGTCGTCCACAAAAACCTGCAGTCCGTCTCCTTTCTCCACACATCTCCATTCAATCTGAAAATAATACATGGATATATTAGAGAGAGGTTGAAGCAGAATATGAGCTACCATTTATTTAACCTGCTTTAACAACTGGATTTTTTGTTTTTTGCAGCGCAGATGAGATCATTTAGAAACCTGTGATTGTCTTGACTTTAAGGTTCTGTACTTGTGTCATTACCCATCCATCTCGCACTCCAAAAAGCTTGATAGAAATAGTATTAAATATCTATTTGAGGTCAGATAAGTTAATGGTACATTTTCCTCCCAAAGACCTTGATACTGAAACTCTCTTATTCCTCATCAATCCAGAGAGAGGATTACTGATGTATATAGAGTAGAAGAAAACGAGTAGATACGCACTCATTCGCTCTCTTTCCCAGAGTTAGATGAGAAGGTTGATACCACTCTCAAACATGAGAGTGCCATCAATCTGCTACGGAAGCCCTGAGAGGCCAGTGAGAGAAAAAAAAAAATCTGGTTTTCCATTTTCTAAGTCTGATCAAAACGGTTTTCTCTCCTGTGTTTATGACTTAAGAACAGGTGGGAAAAAAAGTTTTACCAGGATCATGTTTCTAAGTTCCTTAAAATGTCATCTGTGTAACAGGTGGGGGGGAAAAGTATTTAAGTTTTGCCAAGTGAAAAAAAAGTCAGGAATATGTTTTTGTTATTGTTTGTTGCTGTAATACTCATTTTGGCCACAAGAGGCTGAAGTTCACCACCACCCCATGTTCTACTTAGGACTAAAAGCATTCATGTTTTCTTCCAGATGAGTTTTAATATTCTCCATGCACTCCTTTTAAACTTGTGTCTCTAAATATTCTGTCTATAATTTTATTAATCCTATTTTAACGCTTTTAATCACATAGTTCTTTTGTGTGAATTGTTTTAACGTTATAGTATGATTGTTTTACCATTTATGTGAAGCACCTTGAGATTT
>CAKAOH010036464.1:0-31664 GCA_916701665.1 Sebastiscus tertius | reverse complement strand
TTTTAATCAGAGCCTGACCCTGCACATGTCCATAGCCTTCATTTTCAAGTGGTGACTGTTCATCTTTGGGTTCAGGTACTTGAGACGTCTCCACAGTCATATACTCATTCTGTGGACTGTCAGTGTCACTTACATCTTCATACTGTGGGTCTTCAATACATGCTGGAACGCTTAATTCCTCATGCTCTGCGTTTGTGATGGTTGTGATCAGCTGTGATGGGTCATCGTCCGAAATGTCCTCATATTTTGGTCGTACTTCCTCGCCCTCTCTTTCAGATTGAGTGGCATGCTCTTTGATTTTGTTTTCATAAAGTGCTATGCATAAATCAGTTTGTGAATGCACAGAGCCTGCATGCTCCCTCGCACCTTCATCACTTGTTTGGTCGCTCAGCCATTCACTTTGGTTTGCAGCAATTGATACTACATTATGAATCTGAATTTTATCAACTGGTGAATCTAGCTCGGAATAAGCAATTCCTTCCTCACAGGTCACACCGCAATGTTCGTCAACATTTTTCCTTTCTTTTGTATTTGCGTCTTGATTTTCAATGAGTGATGCAAGTTCAAAAGATTTGCCACAGTCATCGGAATAAACAAGTTTGCAATAGCCATTTGCAGGCATAGTTACGTCCAAGTTTTTTTTTACGGACAAATCTAAATCTACAGATGCACTCTTCTTAACAAATACACTTTCACAAGCATGTTTTGAGTTGCCTACAGCAGAGACTAGTGTACCTGTTGAATGTTTCATTGATGCATATGTAACACAATCATCTGTCTCTTTAAACTTGGGCATTAACTCAGCATTTGCTTTACTGTCCTTTGAACAGTCCTCTTCAAGTGCTTGTCCAACTGCTGCAGTGCACTCCTCAATCACAGCACAGTTGAGACTTTGCCTCTCCACATCTTTGTCAGAGGCAGAGGTTGTGGGGAGATGGGCAATACTGTTTGGCATGGTGTCGTCAGACTGTAGTGTGGAGTCCCCATCCCACGCATTAAGTCCATAATTTCTCTTTTTCTGAGTTAAAACAGTCATAAAATATGCGACCTTTTGTTCAATAAAGTCATATATTTCTGCATCTGTAGGTGGTTCCGTCTCTACAACTGGCAAGACTTTGTGTGTGGATGACTGACTGCTGAGAGACGGAGGGAAGACCTGCTGCTGACGGGGGCTGGAAGGAGTTCCTCCTGAATGATCTGGGTTTTGTGTTCTAGTCAGTCTACATTTTTGAGCAGTTTGTGAACCTTTGACTTGCTGACCTTTGCCATTAGTCTCCTCTGACAGAAAAGACGGGGTGGTAAAGGATTTGGAATCTGAAGGATTTCCATTCAGTAAGGACACCAACAGTGGGCTAGATGCCTGCTTTTTGCACACAGTCACAGAAGAACACTGATCCTGTAAAGGAAATGTCTGTGCTGCGACTCCCTGAAGTGCTGCAGAACTGGCACAGGCTGATGAGGGACAATTCAAATGCCGTTTTTGCTGCAGTCCAGTATTATTCTTCAAATTTGATCTTTTCAGGAAATGTCTACCAAAATTTTGCGTGGAATCTTCCATTTGATGTCCACGGTTGTTAATGGATCGTTTTACAGAGTTCTCGTAAGCCAATGTCCCAAAATAACTGCTAGGCTCTGAAGAGACTTGTGCTGATGAATAAAAGTCAGCATTACCTTCTTGGTGGCGACTGTTCCAAGAAGTGCTTGCACTATCTTCAGGTATTGGGTGGTGGAATCCAGTGCTTAGTACGCTTGCCTGTGACTCCTGGTGGTGGAGTCCCTGGAGATTCTGTTGTGATTGTCCATAGCCTTGGTGCAACTGAGCTGGACCATAAGCCACTCTAAGCTCCCCGGGATATTGAGTGACTACCATGTTGTTTTGTATTTCATTTTCAGGGTGAACTACTGGTACAGGTGTAACGTTGATGTCCTGAGGTGATGGGAGAGCAACGTCTCTCCGGTGCTGGAATGCAGAATAGGCCCCTCCTTGGCTGCGTGGAAATCCAGATTGCATCTCATGTAGAGCTATCTTTCAAGTGATCACTTCAGTTCGCTTCTCAGGTCTAGGAAACAAATAAAAGCAAAATTAGCGGTTTGTTGGTGTCACATTTACTACAACACAGACGTTTTCCACTGCGGGATTCCAACGACCCATAACCCCCTCTTTTGGGCAGAGTTCCTGAACCTAAATTTGAACACCGCTCAGGAGATAAATTCAAGTGTTTAGACAGGCATTGCAAGGAAGTGTGTTTGGCTGCCTTGTTATGTCTTTGTACTTGTAAACTGTAGATTGTGTGCACAGTGTTGGGGAGTACAATACTTTTTAAATAATTTCTCAGTAACGTTTGAATGCTTTGGTATTTTCAAAATCACATTTCAAAAGGCACTGTACAAGTACAAGCACGAGCAACAGGACGCTGACTGTCATTGACTTAACAGCCACAGATGTTGCTGTTAACAAGCAATTCCATCTTCAGCATCCTTCTCCTGATATACCCAGCATCTCTCCTTTGCACATGTCCAAACTAGGGGTGGGAATGGTCCATGTATTTGACCCGAACTGTTCGGTACAGGACGTTCGGTTCGGTCCGCGACATCCTTTTGGTACGCCGTTACCCAAACAGCTGTTTATGTCTACTACTCATACGCACGGAACAGAAACGCTGGAGCGTGAGCTTTACCCGGAAAGTTTTGGCAGCGCACCAAGAATGGTAGCAGCGCTGTAGCGCCCAGTAGCTCATGATAGTCGAGCTAAACTGACAACAATTTGTGTCAAACTGCATGCTGACACTGTTCAACTGTAGTCGGCTTTATATGTGGACACTTTAAACATTTAATTACGACGGCATCACCCGAATGTGTCGATTAGCGGAGCGAAACAAAAGCAGACTGGACGGAGAGTCCGTTCCCCCACAGCGTTCTGGCAGCCTCCCACTGCAGATTCACACCGCACCATCGTAATATCTAATGCTATAAGAGTGTTTATCGCTGCATATACGACCACACTCAATCGTAAACAATATTACTGTAGAAGACCTATTCTTTCAATTAAGATTTGCCAAAGAAGAAGTGTTTATGTTCTTTATGTAAGCCAAACTTTTGTTAAGGCAAACATTTGTTAACTTATTTTTGCCAAATAATTGAAAAGCATGTTGAAATCATAAATCGACCTCCTTGCTGTACCATAAATGTACCGAACCGAACCAAAAACCGTGACCCTAGAAATCGTGATATGAACCGAACCGTGAATTTTGTGAACCGTTCCACCCCTAGTCCAAACCATCTCAGTCTCACCTCTCTCGCTTTGTCTCCTAGCCATCTATCCTGAGCTGTCCCTCAAAAAAAAGCTGGGTTTCCACCAAAAGTTCCTGGGACTTTTAGTCCCGATATTTTATTGCTACATATATTTATGTTGGATGTAAAGAATGAAATGCAGAGGAGGAAAATGAAACGAGAGAGATTGTCGGTCTCCACAGTAAATCACCTGTTGAGTGTTTGATGGTTATAAGATAAGATAAGATAAGATAAGATAAGATATACTTTTATTTTTCCTGGACTCCGTCCAACTGCAGTTACAAACACTAAATAAAAAACAACAACAACAACAACAATGATAAAAGATTCCACATAAGACAGGGAAACAGTTTCACAGAAACAGATATTTCAACACATACACAGTCTACGTACAAAATGACACATACCATCACACACCCCATGGCAGGTATTGCACCCAGGTAGTGCACTGCACCGTCTACCGTGTTTCCCACATTGCACAGACAATAGCCCAATATTATACACATGCAACATACTGCACTGTCCCTATTATTTATTTGTACTTTAGATCATAACTGCCGTGAAACAATGAGAAAATAACTTTTCTTTCATTCACAGAACCACATTACCGCTTGCCCTCGCCATCTCTCTCTTTTTTAATGAGTCAGGAAGCCAACAGCAAAGCTTAATTTTACTTTCAAGGTTATCAAACAAATAACTCTATCAAATAGACTCTAGAGCAGGGGTCAACAACCTTCACTATCAAAAGTCATTTTAAGCAAAAACAAAAACAAAAAAAATCTGTCTGGAGCCGCAAAACATTTGATCATTGTGATGAAGGTAACTCAGTTTATAGTCTAAGTATATAGAATATAAGTCTAATGCAGTGAGGGACAAAGAGACAATGTACTACGGAGTATTAGGGCCACATTGAGGGAAAACACATCTGAGATTTACACAATAAAGTCAGAATATTACGAGAAAAAAGTCATAATATTACAAAAAAAAAAGTAATAACTTTACATGAAAAAGAGAAAACGTGTAAAATACTATTTTATAATATTATGACTTTATTCTCATAATATGACTTTATTAGGGCCACAATGAGGGAAAAAACATCTGAGATTTCCAGAATTAAGTCATAATATTACGAGAATAAAGTCAGAAGTTTACCAGAAAAAAAGAAAATCTCACATAAAATTACTACTTTATAATATTATGACTTTATTTTCTAAATCCCGGATTTATTTTTTTCCCTCAGTGTGGTCCTAATACTCCGTCCTATACAATAAATAAAAATGAAAATGTAAACAGTTATTCATTTCCACTGGAGAGGAGCTGAAGAGCAGCAGGTTGCTGGATGAAGCGGTGCACAGGTTAACATGCAGCTGCAGACAGAACCACGACAGCGGAGGAGGAACCGCGTAAAATAGTTCAACATTTCTTACCTTATAATCCACATTTCACCTGATTTTAACTCATTTCTCAGCTCCCCAACGCCTCAAAACCGAGTAAAACTCAACTCCTTCAGACCCTCGACTGAAATAAACATCATAGTTATCCATAGAAGTCCGTTGGTCCGGTTTCTAGTGGTTATTTCCTCTGAACTGTGAGTGTTTGCTGATGCTGCTGAGTTCCTCTAGAAGTAGTTCCTGGTAGAGTCTCAGAGTGACTGAGGAGAGACGGAGCCGACCGGATCTTTTTATATGACGCTCAGAGTGAGCTCTGATTGGTCGGTTGTAAAGAGAGAGCCTCTGATTGGTCGGTTGTAGAGAGAGCAGCCTCTGATTGGATGAAATGTGTCAACAAAGCTTCAACGTAGCCTGTAATAATAACAATGACCTGATGTTTGATTCAAATTTCATAAAGGAGGCTACTCCCCATCATCATGGAAATGAAACTAGACAAAAACAGCATAAATAAGTCAGACTTTCAGTTCCGCTCCCCGTCGGAAAATATTATGAAATAGCCTAAAGCGAACCTGCCAAAAAATAAATGAATAAATGACTCAATAAAAATATTTTTTTAAAAATAAATAAATAAATATGTCATTAAATTAAATTTAATTTTTTTTTTTATTTTCTTTATTTCTTTTCCTTTTTTTCCTTTAATTTATTTTTAGAATTTCACAAACACACAAAAAACAGACCAAAAAACAACAACAAAAAAGTAACATCTACAGACAGACTCACAAACATACCAACCCCACATACAGAGTATGTAGTAATAATAAAAATAAATAAAATTAGGTAATAAAAATAAATAAAAACATTTATTTCTTTAACATGGTAATCCCAACAGGCAACACCAGCTGTCAGTGTGCTGACTTGACAATCGATTAAAATATTTAATCACAATTAATCGCAAATTAATCGGTTTCATTTCAATCATTCAATCATTTTTTAACTGTTCAAAATGAACCTTAAAGGGAGATTTGTCAAGTGTTTAATCCTCTTATCAACATGATAGTGTTGTCTGTCTTCTCTGTCTGACACTTCTGTCATTTTAAGGTCCCGACCTCAAATAGGCACATTGCATGTTTGTTGACCAAGAATGCAACACAGAAACTGAAATAGACTTCAAGCGCAATGAGACACCTGTCGGATCCGCAGGAATGTGCTGCATGCTCGTATTTTCCAGTCACAGTGTGGATCTTAGATGTGAAAAGTGCATATACGTAAGCTCTCAGATGATTAGGATCAGGTGTGTGTCAGACAAACTCTTTTTGACCGTGCCGTATGTAACCGTATGTAACCGTATGTAACCGTATGTAACCTATTGGATTGGATTCTTCTGAATGGAAACAGAGGAGAAGAACAATACACAGATAAACACTCGATTCTGGTGAGATGTGAAACTGTGAATAAATATAAGTGATCCAACGTTATAAAGCGCGCTGGACATTGGTTTGGTGTTTCCCTCG
Source organism: Sebastiscus tertius (assembly GCA_916701665.1). Taxonomy (NCBI): domain Eukaryota; kingdom Metazoa; phylum Chordata; class Actinopteri; order Perciformes; family Sebastidae; genus Sebastiscus; species Sebastiscus tertius. The sequence goes on along the minus strand of CAKAOH010036464.1, from coordinate 25,471 downwards.
TCCCCTATATGAACACCCTCGGCCCTGGCTGGAGTCTCTGCTCCTCTGCCTGCCTTCACTCACACAGCGCACGTTCTCGCTGTCTCGCTCCACCTCTCACGTGCATGCTGCTCACTCCACACTGCAGGAGAGTTAGTTTAGCTCTGAGAATATCTAGTGAATGATCAATTTCTGAAAGTTACAAATATTCCCTTTAACAAGTGATTCTTTATTGTGTATGGTAGCATGTAGAAAGTTGAAGATGGGGTTAACCAGAACGCGGGACCGGTAGTCTGGTGACAGAGAGGAAGTGAAGCTTGCTGAGCTGAGGAACACAGAGGATGTCTGTTAGCCAGAAGGAGAAGTGACTACAGGCCTGGGCAGGTCCCGAGAGTGAATTGAGTAATGATGTTGTTATGACATCCAAGCTGGAAATATAAAAACTAAGGACAAAGTAGAATCGGGGCATTTTTCTCTCACACACAGTCTTTGAGCCTGTCTGGGCTGTTCATCAGGATGGATCGCCCTCGGTAATTAGGATGAATAGCTTTTGGACTGAGCTAGATTTGACGGCGAAAGGATCCAGTGTCCTCAGTGACGTGGAAAGAAAAGAGGAGATTGTTTTTTACAGAGAATTTGCCCTTTCCACTTCCAACTGAGGATTACAGATTCACTGGTCATGATTCCTCAGCTAGAGCTGCCAACACGGGTTGGAAGCCAGCCTCGAGCTGGGCATTGATTTTGAATTTTGGATTTAGGAGTTTCTGAACTGGCGGTAAAAGAGGAACACTGCGACGGCCACGCAGTAAACCCCCTCTTTCCCTCTGTCTCAAAACAGACGTTGAATTGAACAGGTTATATCATTAGTCTTTTTATCATGATCATTATAACTGGGTTACCAATCTCTATTTTTTACCAATCTAACATTGAACTAATCATAATTGGATTACCTTTTTGAGCTGTGTGCTTTTGCTCTGCCTAATCTTACAATAAAAATACGATTTATAATTAAAGCACAAGCTGTGGACATTTGAAATATGACTTCTTAAGACTTGTGGCCCTCAAGGTGACGGACTGTCTCCTAAGGACAGTCATGACCCTGTTGTGGATTAAAACATGTGATTGTGCTGTACAGACTGCGCCTGCTGAAAGGAAATAAAAAGAAGTTAAAAAAACTTACATAATACAGTAATATAATACATGTTTAGTACAGGATTACTGATATAATAAAGTAATATAATACATGTTTACTATAATTACTGATATAATACAGTAATATAATACATGTTTAGTATATGGTTACTTATATAGTACAGTAGTATATAACATGTTTAGTAGGATTACTTATATATACTTACTTATAGTTAAATGCCATGACAGTACTCCTAATTAAACTGCAGTAAATCTATTCATATTGAATTCTTGATTTTGAGTTTAACTTGTTTTTATTGACCTTTTTGAGCGTTGTGGGTGAGGGTCCGGCCCAGTTGAAGATGTTCTCCCACATAGTTTTTAACAGACGAGGAGACGGCAAAGTGATCCACACACATCTGTGAACTAGTGGTTGTGAGGTCGGAGTGGGTGAGTGGGTGAGGGGTGTGAATGTGAGCTTATCAAACCTAAGACATCTGTTTCACCCCTCCACTGTAAAGGGGCTTTCATTCAGGACGTAACAACACACCAAAAATAATAACTCTGTGATGTCTTCCTTAAATGTTGATAATAAAACAGCTGGAGGGCTGATGGGGGAGGTAGTTTCTCACATACCGCAGTACGTGGGAGAGAGGCTAAAAGGATACTCAGACAGCCGAGGTCAAGAAGAAGGGAAATGTTCAACAAAACAATTCAGACTGAGAGGAGACGGAGAAACTGCGAGAAAGGTTACCGTTGTTTTTCCTTAAAGGGACTGTTTTTAACTTTTTAAGCGTATAAATGTACCGGGTCGCGCTCACATATGCGCGCTCGCGTGTGGCCGGCATCCCCGCTCCTCTGCCTGTTTGCCTTCACTCAGACAGCGCGCGCTCTCGCATACTCGCTCTCGCATACTCGCTCTCGCGTACTCACTCTCGCGTACTCGCTCCACCTCTAGTGTAGCTCTGAGAATATCTAGTGAATGTACAGTGGACGTTTGTGCAGAAATAACTGCTGCAGCTCCTCCAGACCAACAGAGGTTTCGTGTCCGTGTCTTGTGAAGTGACGGGGCTCCGCAGAGAGAAACCTCGTCGTCTCATTACCGACCGGTTGCCGGTCTCTCCCTGTTCACTCCGGCTGCAGGCGGAGGAAGACGAGTTTCTCGCTGGGGAGCCGACCTGGGTTACTGACCTCTGACCCTGAATTAGACCATGTGCACACAAAAGGACGGTCACTAACTACTACTACTACTACTTCATCACACACAAGTAAACATAAAGGCAGACAAACACACACTGACCTCTCAGTGACCTCAGTCTCCTGCAGCGACTGGATCTCTCTGATCACGTTCGTGTTTTTGCAGCTCTGCCACCTTCCTCCTGTTTGCTCAGCTCACAGATCGTCTCCATCACGTCCTGCAGGTGTTCAGGGGTCTGAGCTCGACGCTCGGCTCGTTGGGTCTGCCTGCAGGATGATAAACAGACCAGCAGACCTGTAAATACCTCACTATAAGATAAGAAGAAGGCTCACCATGACGTCACTGATCAATGTGCTGCAAGATGCACACAAATCCTTTAAATATATATATACAGGTCAGACAGTCAAGGATTAGAGTGTATGACAGGGAACATAACCAATAGATTAGTATTTAGTACACTTTAGGGGATCAATGATCGAATAAACTCGATCTAGAAATTATTCTAATTTTTTATTTTTTATTAGTATTATTTAATTGTATTTATTTATTTTATTTATGTATTGTTCTGTATGTGAGGTTGGTATATTTGTGAGTCTGTCTGTAGATATTACTTTTCTGTTTTTTTTGTCTGTTTGTGATGAAAATTTAAAAAAGAAATAAAAAATAAAATAAAATAAATTATTCTAATGATTCCAGTGCTGTAAGAGCAATAATAATAATAATAATAATAATAATAATAATAATAATAATAATAATAATCACAACCACTCTTTTCCATAAAAATATATTTTCTCTCTTCTTCTGACCTCAATAAAAACCCAACATGTAGAAACATACTGAAGTGTTAACCTCCTTTGTTTGATAAAATGCTGAAATGACCATAAAGTGTTGTCATGGCAATGAAAATAAGAAACTAATTTGTGTTTATATATGTTATATATGCATGAACAAATATACAGTATATGGTTTAACACAGGCCTCTGGTGTGTATCATTTAAAACTGAGATCAATGTATATATATATATATATATATTACGAGAATAGTCATAACTTTATGAGAAAAAAGTCGTAATATTAGGAGAATAAAGTCATAACTTTACGAGAAAAAAATAAAATAACACGTAAAATTATTACTTTATAATATTATGACTTTATTCTCGAAATCTCAGATTTATTTTTTTTCCTCAATGTGGCCCTAACACTCCGTCGTACCGTCGTACCATAGACCTACAACAATGATAAATAAAATTGAAAATGTAAACAAAACAACAGTTATTCATTTCCGCTAATCTTTTTATAAATCCACAGGGAGCCACAGGAGAGGAGCTAAAGAGCCGCATGTGGCTCTGGAGCCGCAGGTTGCTGGCCCCTGCCCCAGATCAATGTCTCACTACTGGCCACGATCAACCTCGGGCTGTCTGGAAAACACTGAACCGCCTGCGGGTCGGCGAAGGACGCTGCAAGGTGTCCATGAAGAAATGGAAAACAACAACTTCTGATGCATGTGTGTGTGTGTGGCGAATCCCAAACCATGGAACACATCATGAGATGTAGCCAAGCTCCACAATGTACCACAGATGACCTGGGCCGAAACCAAATGCCGCTGCGCTCGCCTGCGCCAAACACTGGACAGACGTGATATAGAAGATCGCAGGACACGAGGAAGAAGGACGGCCAATCACATTTCAGAGAGAGAGAGAGAGAGAGAGAGAGAGAGAGAGAGAGAGAGAGAGAGAGAGAGAGAGAGAGAGAGCATTCCTATTGGCTGTTCAGAGGCAGCTTTCAGGAATTTTATGCAAAACAGGTTTGATATCTGGACGTCTGACCAGGGACCATCTTGGACATCTTTGAACGTGCAAAAGAGGTTTGATATCTGGACGTCTGACCAGGGACCATCTTCGACATCTATGGATGTGCAAAACAGAGTCAGACGTCCAGATATTGAACGTCTGACTAGGGACCCTCTTGGACGTCTATGGACGAGCAAAAAAGGTTCAGTATCTGGACGTCAAACCAGGGACCATCTTGGACGTCTATGGACGTGCAAAACAGGTTCAATATCTGGACGTCAGACCAGGGACCATCTTGGACATTAAAAACGTTTAAAAAAGACTTTGCAAAAACTTTCATTCTTGCTCCTCAGTGGACATCTTTTGATGGTCGACAGAGATGTTAAATTGATGTCTTTTGATGGTCGACAGTGATGTTAAATTGAGGTCTTTTGGACGTGTCTTTGCTTAGTGGGTAGTGATTGACAGCTGCTCAGAGATGGCAAGTCTCCAGCTAGACTCTGACTGGTTATTTTCCTGTCTGTGAGATCTTGCAGATGCCATTAGGAGGACACCAGAGGAACATCATATACAACTACAGTACAATATGCTGGCATGGAAGGGTTAATGTAAAAAAAACCCAAAACCATTCTGCATTAAGTGACCTGACCTCTGGAAAACACAGGAACAGCCATCGTGACATCAGACTTTGATCCTGAGATATCTTGTTTTCTATTTGTATTAGACCAGACCAGGCCAGATCTGGGACTTACAGGAATCATTACCTCCATTAAGGGAGGGTGTTTTGTTGTTTTGATATACTGATGTACCCGGACATACAAATACGTTTTGTTTTGACTGCAGAGATGCAAAGCTCAGATCTTTCATGCAAATAAAGGGTATTTTGCATCTTCACCGGCCTTTCTCTCCTGAGTCTGATTCTTCATCCGACACATGGAAATAAATGATTCCACTGTCGTGAAAGGATCCAAGGACAGAGGGCGTCTTACAGATTGTGAGGCCAAAGCCAAAGCCAAAAAAAAGACGGATGAGGTGTTAAGGCTCCACTGATTTAAAATGGAGATCAACTGTTTGTGTGTGTGTGTGTGTGTGTGTGTGTGTGTGTGTGTGTAGATATATATATATATATATATATATATATATCAATATCTCCCTCTAGTGGTGAAATAGAAAAGCACACGAGACAAACGGCAATGGATCCATTTAAGACTTTTTATGCATTTTCACATTGATTTTTTAAAAAGTGATATAACATTATCCATAGGAATAGTGCAATCAGCTTTTTTTTTTTTTTTTTCAAAGTACAAAAAAAATATGTGCTGTATAAAAAAATATAACATCTGAAATAGTTGAAAAGTTTCAAGTTTAGACTGTACTCAGAGCAAAACGATTTAACTTTAAGCTGCAGTAGGCAGTATATTTATGGCATCATTGGCCAAAAATTGCATAATAACCTTAACCGAATGATTGATAACCGACTCTCAAAGACGGCAGATGGACAGCAGACCTCAGATCAGCTCTGACTGCTTGTTTTCCTCCAGTCTGTGAACTCTTGCAGATGCCGTTAGGAGCACCGGAGGACACCGGAGGCCCCCGAGGACACAGAGGCACATGTTTTTTTTCAGGTTACCTGTTTCATGTACTACTGTCACGATATAGCGACCGTTTTATAAAATAACTTTAACACTGAATTTACATATAGGGATAAACCCATAACGATGCCAGTTTCGGGTATCGGGTCCGATACTGTGGTCATGTACTCGTACTCGCAAAACGGCTCCGATACCCTCTTTCAAGACGGGTTGGGTGGGTTGCCGACAACGCCGCAGACCCCTGGCGCCTTTTACGTAGGCCGAGTTCCGATCTGGCGGCACGACGGGGTTGGCAGCCAGTCGACAGTCGCACCGGGAGTAGAGGTCCTTCCACCGGCGAGGAGAGAGGGCGCAGCGAGCCCTTTGTCCCCGGTGCAGCGAGGTCCAGGCGGGGAGCGCTGTAAAGTTGCGGCCGCGAGCCATCTTCGCCCCGAACCTTTCCAAGCCGACCTAGAGCCGGTCGCAGCGCACCGCCTCGTATGCAGGTCGCCCCAGCCTGCCGTGTGTTACTCACACCTTCCAGCTGGCTGTTAACAAGGGTCTTTTGGCGCAGAGAAGTGCTCGTATCGGTACTCGGTATCGGCGAGTACCCAAATGTAAGTACTTGTACTTGTACTTGGTCTGAAAAAAAAGTGGTATCGGTGCATCCCTATTTACATACATATTGAAGCACATGACGAAAGAACACTTTTAAAACATTCAATGCCGTTACCACAAACAGTTGGTAATACAGTATATAATATAAAATATTCACAATATGCATATATACAAACACAAACAATTAAAATACAGAAAATGTTTTGGAAAATCAAAAGATAGAATCAGCAGCAACTGCTGTTTTCGCCAATCGACCACCTGTCCCTTTGGGAGTGAAACAAACTGGACTCGGGATTCGTAGACACTGGCACCCTTTTCTCACCGATGGGGTCTTGGACGGGATCTACACTTCTTCCACTTCCTACTGGAACCTACAATGACAAATAGCAGGGAATAACAGAAAAAAAAAAACATTACAGAAACTGGAAAACCTGATGAAATTGTACACTGCATTGTTCAGCTGTAAAATAATTATTATTACTCATGGAGCAAACCATTTGAATTTATTCGAAGGATAGCCCCTTGAGATGTAGCATCTCGTTTTCGAGGGGGTCCTAAAACCATGTTAGGGAAATGTTAAGTATCACCTTTTTTTTTTCTTTGCCACTGTTGGCTTCATTGACCACTTGTAACCTTCACCGACAGGATATCCTACAATAAGAATAGGGGTTGAGAACATGTATTCTAATTAGACACATTCAAAAATAACTATCTGAATTAATTAAGGACAATTAAAAATACATTGTAGAGACTTCAAAAGAACACACTTTCTTTTGGGGCATCCGGATTTATGTCCTTTGTCCTCTGTTTGGCCAAAGCCTTAGTCCTCTTCAACAGTGAGGGTTGACACTTGTGCCTCTGTCTGGGTGTCTTGTAATGGTGACTAGGTCCTGGTCTAGCTTCCTCCTCCGTCCTCATGCTGTGTTTTTTGTCCCTCTTGGTTGGGAAAAAGCTGTCCTTCCAGTCTTTGTTCAGTTGTTCCTTTGCCGATAATGGCATGGTCGCAGAAGATGATGTTGAGGGGCTGCCATAAGAGTGAGACCGCTGTAGTTTGGATAAAGGCGAATATTGCCTGGGAATAGATGTGCTCTGCTTAGATGAAGGAAGACTAGAGGAGGGGGAGGTTTCTCCAGACGGAGACAAACCTCTTGAGGAAGCTGAGCTTCGTCTGGCTTCAGAAAGCTGTCCACTTGTGGAAGACAAGCTACTGAAGGAGGTAGATGGGCCTTCCTGCCTATGTGAGGAAAGTTGTCTTGATATTCTGGGTTTTGGTACGTTGGCCTGAACGTTATTCTTTGTTGCATGGTGTCGATCATTTACAGGTTTATTTATGGGCAAAGGCACTTTATTCTTTTCATGGGAGTCAGTCTTTTTGCTGGATGCTGTGGAGGTCTGTGGAGACCGAGTTTCATCTTTACCCCACCTGTGGACTCTAGGTTCTTTTGAATGTATCAAGGATTCAGTTGGTCGAGAAGGCTTCACAATATAGCGAGGAATCACAGGATTAGGACCCAAAGTAGAGTCTACCTCCATGTCCACAGACTGGGGCTGCTGCTCTGGCGAGTCTTCAGATGACAGTCTGTTTCTTTTAGGCTTTTTGTTACCAGTTCCACAAAGACGGTCCATGGTTTCATTTGACCGTGTCCTTTTTGTAGCAAATAAATCACCACTACTGTCCCCTGATCCTGATGAGATTCCTTTTTTATCTGCCTTCTTTTTGCTGCAATGGCCTTCTTTAACCACAGAATCGTGGAAAACTACTCTTCTTTTTGATGCCGTTTCTCTGTCGGCCTTGTGTTGAACATGGGCAGAGCCACCTTTAGCTTCAATCGGCAGTCCACTCTTTTTTGGATTGTGCGACAGGTCAGAGCATGCATCCGGCACCACGTCTTTTAACTGTGTATCATGAAGTTTAGACTGGCGCTGTGGCAGTGATGAGTCTGCGGAAGACAGTCTGGTTTCAGGTTCAACACATGGGGCATCGCCACTGTCTGACTCTGAAGAGAAAAAGCTCATCCTTCTTGGCTTTTTGTATTTTTGGTCATTGTCATCCTCTGAGTCAGAGTCAACATTTATTACACCTTCAACATGCTCAGAGGCAGCTTTGGTTTCAATCTGTCCTGCACTGTGTGACAGGTCAGAGCATGCATCCTGCAGCATTTCTTTAGTCTGTGTATCATGGTTAAATCGGTGCTGAGGTGCTGGTGAGTCTGGAGATGGCAGTCTGTTTTCTGGAAGCTTTTCTTTAACATTTTCACACTGACGGCCCACAGTTCCAGGCGAATGTCTCTTTTGTTGACTACATAGGGCATCTCCACTGTCCTGTGAGGCTGAAGAGAACAAGATTCTTTTTTCTTTTCTCTTCCTTTTTGCCTTTTTGAAGTAGTGATCACTTTCATCCTCCGTGTCAGAATCTATGACTATTACATCATCCTCTGTTGAAATCTGTTGTCCATTGGTCTCGGGTTGAACATGCTTAGAGCAGCCAGCTCTGGCTTCCATCAGTCGTCTGAGGTTTTGCATACGGCCAGACTTGTCCAAGCTCCTGGTTTGACCTTTTTGCATATTTGCAAACTCATCGCCTTCACCCTCTTTTTCAGACGCGGATACATCAGTCTCTGATGGCCGAGGTGCTGACCTCTTCTTCAACATCTTCCTGGATACTGTCAAATAGTTGTGTTCCGATGCAGATGAGTAATCACAACTGTCTTCAGTTTCACAGCTGTCTACAGACTGTCTCCTGTTCTGAGCTTCCTCAGAGACCATTTCATGTTCAGGTTTGCTCTCGTCTGACGCCACCTCAAATCTACATGTCACAGCTTGTATAAAGCTCTCTTTTGTGTCGTACACCGGCAGCTGGGGAAAATCAAAAGCTAGTACTGGTTTCGGAGGTGTTGGACTTGTGTCACACAGTCTTTCTTCGTCTTCTATTTCCCCAACTTCTAGCACACTTTTTTCTAGGCTATCCTGGTCTTCATCTTCTGGTTCAAATTTAAGGTCTAACAAGCTTATAGCTAATCAGTCTCATCTTCAGTCTCATCATCAGTCTCATCTTCAGTCTCATCTTCAGTCTCATCTTCAGCTTTCAAAACAAAGAAAGGACTATTTGAAACAGAGTGGTTTGTTTGTGTTTCACGGTTACATTTAGGACATGACAGATCTTCAAAACTGTAATCAGGTTCAACAAAACATGAAGAACAATGCTGTGCTATTTCAAGTGTTTCTGTCTTTAGTGAAACCTGCTGCTCTGAAATCGATTCCTCATCTGTAAGGATTTCTGTTTTAATCAGAGCCTGACCCTGCACATGTCCATAGCCTTCATTTTCAAGTGGTGACTGCTCATCTTTGGGTTCAGGTACTTGAGACGTCTCCACAGTCATATACTCATTCTGTGGACTGTCAGTGTCACTTACATCTTCATACTGTGGGTCTTTAATCCATGCTGGAATGCTTAATCCTCCATGCTCTGTGTTTGGGAGGGTTGTGACCATCTGTGACGCATCATCGTCCGAAATGTCCTCATATTTTGGTCGTGCTTCCTCGCCCTCTCTTTCAGATTGAGTGGCATGCTCTTTGATTTTGTTTTCATAAAGTGCTATGCATAAATCAGTTTGTGAATGCACAAAGCCTGCATGCTCCCTCACACCTTCATCACTTGTTTGGTCGCTCAGCCATTCACTTTGGTTTGCAGCAACTGATACTACATTATGAATCTGAATTTTATCAACTGGTGAAAAATCTAAATCTACCGATGCACTCTTCTTAACAAATTCCCTTTTAGGAGCACATTTTGAGTTGCCTACAGCAGAGACTACTGTACCTGTTGAATGCATCATTGATGCATATGTAGCACAACGATCTGTCTCTTTAAACTTGGGCGTTAACTCAGCGTTTGCTTTGCTGTCCTTTGAACTGTCCTCTTCAACTGCTTCAGTACACTCCTCAAACACAGCACAGTGGAGACTTTGCCTCTCCACAGCTTTGTCAGAGGCAGAGGTTGTGGGGAGATGGGCAATACTGTTTGGCATGGTGTCGTCAGACTGCAGTGTGGAGTCCCCGTCCCACGCATTATGTCTATAATTTCTTTCTTTCAGATTTACAACAGTCTGAAAATATGCAACCTTTTGTTCAATAAAGTCATATATTTCTGCATCATTAGGTGGTTCCGTCTCTCCAACTGGCAAGACTATGTCTGTGGATGACTGACTGCTGAGAGACGGAGGGAAGACCTGCTGCTGACGAGGGCTGGAAGGAGTTCCTCTTGAATGATCTGGGTTTTGTGTTCTAGTCAATCTACAGTTTAGAGCAGCTTGTGAACTTTTGACTTGCTGACCTTTGCGGTGTCTTTCATTTGAAAAATGAGGAATAGTATTGAGTTCAGTGTTGCCATTAGTCTCCTCTGACACAAAAGAACGGGTGGTAAAGGATTTGGAATCTGAAGGATTTCCTCTCAGTAAGGCCATCAACAGTGGGTTAGATGCCTGCTTTTTGCACACAGTCACAGAAGAACACTGATCCTGTAAAGGAAATGTCTTTGCTGCGACTCCCTGAAGTGCTGCAGAACTGGTACAGGCTAATAAGGCACAATTCAAATGCCGTTTTTGCTGCAGTCCAGTATTATTCTTCAAATTCGACATTTGTTGTTCACGTTTGTTAACGGATTGTCTTACAGAGTTCTCATTAGCTGATTTCCCCGAAAAACTGCTGTGCTGTGCAGAGACATGTGCTGATGAATAAAAGTCAGTGTTGCCTTCTCTGCTTATTTGGTGGCGACTGTTCTGAGAAGTGCATGCACTATCTTCAGGTATTGGGTGGTGGAATCCAGTGCTTAGTACGCTTGCCTGTGACTCCTGGTGGTAGAGTCCCTGGAGATTCTGTTATGATTGTCCATAGCCTTGGTGCAACTGAGCTGGACCATAAGCCACTCTAAGCTCCCTGGGATATTGAGTGACTACCATGTTGTTTTGTATTTCATTTTCAGGGTGAACTACTGGTACAGGTGTAACGTCGATGTCCTGAGGTGATGGGAGAGCAACGTCTCTCCAGTGCTGGAATGCAGAATAGGCCCCTCCTTGGCTGCGTGGAAATCCAGATTGCATCGCATGTAGAGCTATCTTTCAAGCGATTACTTCTGTTCGCTTCTCAGGTCTAGGAAACAAATAAAAGCAAAATTAGTGGTTGGTTGGTGTCACATTTACTACAACACAGACGTTTTCCACTGCGGGATTCCAACGACCAATAACCCCCTCGTTTGGAGTGAGTTCCTGAACCTAAGGGTGCTTTCACATCGGTGGCGGTTTTGGTGAGTTTTATTTTGTTTCTGTCCAGTTTAAATGAAGTGTTTTACGATGGTCAGCTACGTACATCTGATCGCAACATAAACAAATACACGTGGATGATGACACAAGTGTACTCAGGTACGGAACTGCTTTACTAATGTGAAAGCTGAGCGGCAAGGGGGGGCAGTCGCACTCGGGCACGGTACGGATCAATTGTACCTAATGTGAAGACGCACTAAATGACTCCAGAACTTAATGTAGACACCGGTCCCTGCGGTCGAAACGCAATGAGTTCCTCAACAGGATCTTCGTTCCAGGGGAAAGTTCCTGCTTTGGAAACAGGGCAATATGCTCTCCCTAACCCTGTCTATCCTTATCACTCCCAATAAAAATCTCTGCATCTTAAACTCTGCCACCTCCAGCTCTGCTTCCTGTCTTTTTGTCAGTGCCACTACTCCAACAGGTATTCCTGAATTGAAGTTTTATCCTGTACCCCATTTGAGGTATCAACTATTCTTTTGCAATTTAGCGTCACATTAGCCAGAGGGTTATACCAACCCCTCAAGGAAGCGTTTGAAAACGTTTGCATAAAATGCATGAAAAATGAACATCATTCAAAATGGCCAACTTCCAGTTGGGTGGAGCGAATGATGGGAATGTCTGCAATGATGAGAGCAATGTTGGTACCAAATTTCATGAATCATGATCAGAGCAATTATATTCCAACATCATTTCACGCATTAGGGGGTGCTATGGATCCTATGAATCCTCCAGCCTCCATCCATCCATTTTCTTCCGCTTATCCGGGGCCTGGTCGTGGGGGAAGCAGAATTAGCAGGGAATTCCAGATGTCCCTCTCCCCAGCAACGTTTTCTAGTTCTTCCTGGGGGGCCCCGACGCGTTCACAGGCCAGACAAGATATATAATCTCTACAGCTTGTTCTGGGTCTACCCGTTGGCCATGCCTGGAAAACCTCTAAAGGGAGGCGTCCAGGAGGCATTCTGATCAGATGCCCGAACCACCTCAGCTGGCCCCTTTCGACGCAAAGGTGCAGCGACTCTACTCCGAGCTCCCTCCGGATGTCTGAGCTCCTCACCCTATCTCTAAGGCTGAGCCCAGCCACCCTACGAGGGAAACTCATTTCGGCCGCTTGTATCCGCGATCTCATTCTTTCGGTCACTACCCAAAGCTCATGACCACAGAAGATGGTTGGAACGTAGATGGACCGGTAAATTGAGAGCTTCGCCTTCCGGCTCAGCTCCCTCTTCACCACATCGCACTGGTACAGTCAAGTCAATTTTATTTGTATAGCCCAAAATCACAAATTTTTTAAATCTCACAGGACAAGGGCACAGTGAAGAGCTGAACATAAGTTACATTCACAGATCCTTCCCTCTCTGTTAAACAATCAAAGAGCTCATGGAACAATGGCAAGATGTCAGGTAGAAGAAAAAAAAAAGTATGAATGATTGTTAAACATTCAAAACAAATAATACACAATACAAACAGAATTGTATTAAAAGTTCCTAAAATAACAGGAAAACTCATCGCTGATACAATATTCACAGGAAATAATCTGCTCAAAAGTAATTAAAATTGCTCAATTTATACAAATTTCCTGCAGTTATTGCATTCACTATCTGGGTTAATTGTACAGTTTATCAGTTGTTCTGTACTGTTATTGTTATGCATTGAATATAAAATGAAATATCCATAAATTATGTCAATTAGTCAGCGGTCATCAGTTTACCCAATGATAGAAAAGAGGTCCCTTAAAGAAAAAGGTTGGAAACACTGCTCTATAGCATGACTCACATAGTATAAGAGGAGCCCGTTCAGAGCTTTTCCTTAAAATTCTTAACCTATAACCAACCCTTGTTAACCGATTATTAACCGTCAACCGACAAGACTTGTGCTTTGCGTGCAGCGGTGCGCCAGCTGCAGTGTAAGAGCAGAACAGACAACTGAGTCCCATATTCATCGTGAAGAGAGTTACTGTAGCAGCCACGGTGCTGCGTTCACTGTCAGGAGAGTTACCGTAGAAGCCACGGTGCTGCGTTCATTGTCTCCCGTTCACCGTCAGGGAGAGTTACCGTAGAAGCCACGGTGCTGCAGTCATTGTCTCCAGTAAACCGTCAGGAGAGTTAACGTAGAAGCCACGGTGCTGCGTTCATTGTCTCCAGTTCACCGTCAGGAGAGTTACCGTAGCAGCCACGGTGCTGCATTCATTGTCTCCGGTTCACCGTCAGGAGAGCTACTGTAGCAGCCACGGTGCTGCGTTCGTTGTCTCCGGTTCACCGTCAGGAGAGCTACTGTAGCAGCCACGGTGCTGCGCTCATTGTCTCCAGTTAACCGTCAGGAGAGTTACCGTAGCAGCCACGGTACTGCGTTCATTGTCTTCTCTTTTGTATCTCCCTCCGAACTAGCCTCCTCCTCCTCTCTTTTTGCTTTGTTAAAAATAATCAGTTAATAGACCGCTTCATTTTTTTTTTAACACGGTAAATAAATTACTCAATAACTAAATATATAATTAAATGTAGCAAAAATATTAAAAATGAATGTAGCCAATAATTAATTAATAATGTAATCCTTTATCTATTTGTGTTTCTGATTAATTTTCCCTTTTATTTATTTGTGTATTTATTTTTTATAATTTGTTAAATGTATCTATTTGTTTTTGCATTTATTTATTTCTTTATCTTGTATTCATTTTTGGAAGTATTTATTTATTGATGCACAATTTTCCCCTTTGCATTTCAACCCTTAGTGTGAATTTAAAACATTAATGAAGACCTAGAAGTCAATCAGGAGCTGTCTGTGTTTCTGAATATTTTCACTTTAACGTTGGCTTCAAACACTTGATTTTAATGTGTTTTGTGTGATATTATGCGATGTACTTTTGCATTTGTTTTATGTTGTGGCATCTGAAACTTTAATGTATGTTTAAATGCTGCTGTCTTGAAATAAATAAATAAATTACTCACTAAATAAGTAAATAAATGTCACTTAATGTAGCAAAAAAATAATATTAAAAATAAATGTAACCATTAATTAATTGATCAAATGTGACATGAATTGATATTTCTATTTTACTTTGTTTATTAACTTATCTATACATTAATTCCTTGATTTATTTGTGTTTCTGTTGAATTTTCTTTTTTATTTATTTATTTTTATTAATTTCTGAATGTATTTAATTATTTTAGCATTTATTTTTCATTCGTATATGTATTTTTGCATTTATTTTGTATTTATTTTTTAGAAGTGTTTATTTATTTATCTTTATATTAATTCCTTTACTTATTTGTGTTTCCATTTAATTTCCCTTTTTAAAATCCCTTTTATTTATTTATGTATTTATTTTGATTAATTTTTAAATGTATTTATTTATTTTTGCATTTATTTTTCATTCATATATTTATTTATTTATGCACGATTTTCCCTTTGCATTTTACCCCTTATTTACTTCCTCAAACTATATTATTTTACTGTATGTTTAAATGCTGCTGTTTGGCCAGGTCTCTCTTGCAAAAGAGATTCTTAATCTCAATGAGTACTACCTGGTTAAATAAAGGTTTAATAAATAATAATAATAATAAAAATATATAAAAAAGAGATTCTTAATCTCATTGAGTACTACCTGGTTAAATAAAGGTTTAATAAATAATAATAATAATAAAAATATAAAAAAAGAGATTCTTAATCTCAATGTGTACTACCTGGTTAAATAAAGGTTTTAAAATAATAATAATAATAAAAATATAAAAAAGAGATTCTTAATCTCAATGAGTACTACCTGGTTAAATAAAAACATTATAATAATAATAAAAATATAAAAAAAGAGATTCTTAATCTCAATGAGTACTACCTGGTTCAATAAAGGTTTTAAAATAATAATAATAATAATAAAAATTAAAAAAACGCTATGAGGTAAAGTTTAAGTGACGTAGTTGGTGTTGCGGTCCGTCTCCCCCCGTCTGAATTCGCAGCTACATCTGGACAAACCGTTATCGATCACATTTAAAACAAAAGTTTCTAATGGTCAACAGTTACTTACCGCATTTCACCTGATTTTAACTCATTTCTCAGCACTCCAACGCCTCAAAACCGAGTAAAACTCAACTCCTGAAGACCCTCAACTGGAATAAACATCATAGTTATCCATAGAAGTCCGTTGGTCCGGTTTCTGGTGGTTATTTCCTCTGAATTGTGAGTGTTTGCTGTTGCTGCTTAGTTCGTCTGGAAGTAGTTCCTGGTAGAGTCTCAGAGTGACTGGAAGAGACGGAGCCGGATCTTTTTATATGACGCTCAGCGTGAGCTGTGATTTGTCGGATGTAAAGAGAGAGCCTCTGATTGGTCGCTTGTAAAGAGAGCCTCTGATTGGTCGCTTGTAAAGAGAGCCTCTGATTGGTCAGTAGTAAAGAGACCAGCTTCTGATTGGTTAAAATTTGTCAACAAAGCTTCAACGTAGTAACAATGACGTAATGTTTGAGTCACATTCCATAGAGGACATTATCATGGAAATTAAACTTATCTAGGAAAAAACAGCATAACTAAGTTTTACTTTCAGTGTTGTATAATAGCCTAAAACGAAACTCCGTCTACTACAGGTAATACAATGACTATGGAGAAGTACTTCATATAACCCATTTCAAAACTACTGTATGTGTGGAGGACAGAACCTGCCAAAACCAAAAATTAAAGAAACACATTAATAAATTACTCAATAAATCAGTAAATAAATGTCATTAAATGTAGCAAAAATAATATTAAAAATAAATGTAGCCATTAATTAATTGATAAAATGTGACATGAATGACATATGTAAATGATATTTATCTTTATATTAATTCCTTGAATTATTTGTGTTTCTGTTGAATTTTATTTATGTATTTATTTTCATTAATATTTAAATGTATACATTTATTTTAGCATTTATTTTTTTATTCATATATTTATTTTTGCATTTATTTTGTATTTATGTATTTTTGCATTTATTTTGTATTTGTTTTGTATTTATTTTTAGAAGTATTTATTTATTTATCTTTATATTAATTCCTTGATTTATTTGTGTTTCTGTTTAATTTTCCCTTTTATTTATTTATGTATTTATTTTTTATTCATATTTAAATATATTTATTTACTTTTGCATTTAATATTTTCAATATCATTTTTGCTACATTTAATGATATATTTATTTATCGAGTCATTTATTTATTTATACATTCATCTTTGATTTTGGCAGGTTACGTCCTCCATACATATGAGCCTAATGAAGACATTGCTGAAGTGAAATGAACATAAAAAAGTAACACCACCTCTTGAGTAGATTTTCAGAGATATTATAGTCAACGTATCATCATCATATTTTTTAACTACTAACAGCTGCATGGTGCAAACATCTCCAAACAAATCCAAAAATAATAATAAAAATAATGAATAAACAATATAAAGATATTGTGCCAGTAGAGATGGTTCCTGGTCCTCTAAGCAGGACTCAGTCTGCAGTAGAAATACAGACTGCAGCTGTTATTCATGTGTAGGTGTTTGTTAAACAGGTAACAGGCTACAGAGAGGAAACCCTGCTGCTCTGCCACTGAGAATAACTGAGTGTCTTTATTAGTATTAGATCAGTTCAGACATAAACAGCTGTTAAAGCCGACTGACAACTGATCAAGCTGTGATCAGCTGCTGCTGTCATCAGAAACGGACGTCGCTTCACGTGACGTCTCATGTCTCTAAAAACATATTTCCTCTCTTCCTCTCTCCTCGTGTCTTTTCCTCGCCTCCTCCGCTCGCTCGGGACTAAGACGTGAGGAGAGGAGTTGAGGAGAGGAATCGAACTGTATAAAATCAGCAATGGGCGAGGCCAAATATCTACAGACACACATATATAACAAGGTCAGCATGATGAGAATGGAAAGAGATATAAAAAAGTATGGAGAATATCTCAAAATTGATAATATAGTAATGCAAGATACAAAATGTAGAGGGGAAAAATGATCATTTAGTGTATAACCTTTGTATTAAGTGTGATTCTCTGTGTTATACTGTTTTGTAGAAAGCATGACTGGCTCCCTTTCCGCTGAACTATACTCGAACCCCTGATACTGTAAATGAACTGTCCTTTTCTATACAATGCCTGATCTGCATAAATGATGTAAGGATGAAATACAGCCTAGCCCGCACTTTAACTCTTCTCTACCATGTCTGAGACAGAGTGTGTCTTCATTTAGGGAAACTCTCTGCTTGAAAGTGTGCCTTCATTTATAGTATGTAATCAAATCAAATGTAACCAGTGTAACCATTGACTCTTTGTTGTTATGCATATAAAAACCCTGGTGAGGACGCACTCGGCATCGATTCCTCGGCAGTCGCTGAGTGATGATGTGATGATTCTGTTCTATCAAACAGACAGCAGGAACTATTTTTCCTAGTTTTAAATTTCATAGCACCAAAGATTATTTGTCCCTCAATCATTTATGATACAATTCCAGTTTATCCCAAAAATGTAGTTTTTTATTGCTTCTCATTGTACAGTAGTGTTTTGGTTTAAATCGCTGGGTCCGTCACAGCCGCAGGTCACGATTTATAGCTTCATGAGGAACTGAGACGGAGGCAAACGTGTTCCTTGAGCTCTTAAAATCCCTCGGATATTAGATGGTAAAGCAGAGAAAGAGAGTGAAAGAGAGAAAAGTTCGGACAGAAAAAGTAAGTGTATAAAAAACAGAACTGGAAAAATCACACTGGCCGGGGGGCTCGGTGGGTCGATCATGCGATTTGTGTGACCGGGCAGTCCTCGGGCTGGTCCAGGAACAGGGTCTGGAACATGTGGTTGTAGAAGGAGGGGTGGTAGAGGCAGGCCCGGGCGCAGTCGGGGCTGAAGTTAAACTCCAGGATCTGAGGCTGCATGACGCGCTCACCTGACCCGGGATCAGAACACACATTACATAAGCAAATGATGATTAGGGTGATTACACAAAAGGTGTAAGTATCCTAAACAAAGACATCCACAGGTGAAAGTACTGTATATTTATTCACATGTACAGTATACTTAGTTAGCATTAAAATATTTGACTATTGTTTCGTCAATAATAGTCGTAATATTACGACTTTTTTTCTCGTAAAGTTATGACTTTATTCTCGTAACGCTGACTTATTTTATCACGTGCGTCGTTAGTCACATGCGTCGTCGGTATCATCAGTCACGTGAGTTGTTAGTGAGTCACTGAAGTTAACGTCAACCAGGACCGCTTCCTAAAGCTACCTAAGTGGTTGTGTTACCTAAACCTTCCTGTGAAAACGGAAGTTTATTTTGAAAGACCACTATGCGTGTAACGCAACCCCCCGAGGCTCAAGGTATAACTTCTTCTTCTTCTTTACCATGCTGATGAATTCAGTATAGAATGAATGCTCACCATTTTGCTTCGTACTCCACTTCAGCATGAAGTCTACGGCGTAGATGGCCCGGGACTGCGGGTAGGGACATATACCGTACGGAGCCGGTCGGGATGAGGCTGCCTGGAAGAACTCCCTGAACGCTTTAAACACCTCCGCCTGGGAGAGGAAGGAAAAGGAGGGAAGGGAAGTGTTACGGAAATTGTACATGGTGAAAATGTATTCTCTAAATCTCAGATTTATGTTTTCTCCTCAATGTGGCCCTAATACTCTGTCGTACCGTCGTACCATAGACCTACAGTCTGTTTTACACCAGAACTGCTCAACTGAGACTTAATGAGGCATGTATTTGTTCCTTCATCCAAGAAGTTCATTAAAAAGTTCCCGCAGTTGAAAAGGACGACAAGTTCATACTCACTTCCACCTCCTTCCACGGGTACAGCGGGTACTGTTTCTCAAACATGGGGATGAACTCGTCGTAGTGCACCTGGAGACAGAGAGTTTCATGTTAACAACGGCACCTTCATGAAACTGATCCAGTCCGAGCTTTGTTAGTTTACATTAGGTATTCATGTAACGGCTTAAGACCTTGATTTGATAGTTAGCAACAGGGACTCAGGGAGAGCTGCGTGTCAGCAGTGTGCGTCTCTTGTAGAGATTCGAGGTATCGCCTCTTTTTGACGTGAGCCGCGCGGTGTTGTTGCTGTGAACACCTGACGTCTGGAACACACTAGGAACGTCAGGAGCACATGGTGGCTGCACGATTCACGCGTCGGGTATTCACACCAGCTGCGTTTCATTTATATTTATTTTAGACAGAGAAAGGTTAAGAAACGTGTGGTAATTTGTAAATAATAGTAATAATCCACTATTAAAACTCCGTACTTTATTCATTCATGGAGCTCTGCAAGTCACTGCATGTTCTACATCACTGTCCTGCACATATTTCAGAATAAAAGCCTCGTGTTAACAGATCAAGGAATTCTGTCAAGAGAAAAAAAACGTTTGAGGGATTTTATTTTGAAATGAAAGGAGGAAGTGTTGATTTAAAAATAAGGGTTTACCTTTTTCATCTCTAACATTTTCTACAGATATAGATATCGAAACTGTAGTAATGTAGCTGGTATGATGTCAATATACAGTCAATAGATCACTTTAAGTGTCTGTTGTTTCTCTGAACCGAGCGGCTCGCGTCAAAAATAGGCGAGACCTCGAATCTCTAGAAGAGACGCAGCCGACTCGTGGGGGCAGTTTGGCTGCTCTAACCTGTTAACACGGACGCTGAAATAAGAAACAACAGGTAACGCAGCCGCCACGCACTGCTGACGTTCCCAGTGTGGACGAAGCGTTAGAGCACGAGGCCGCCACGAGGCCGGATCATTTTAAGTTATTACGCAAAAGTTTGAAATAACCTCATCTTAGACGTAACTGACAGTTCCGACTAGAAAAGCTGAGGTAAAGCAGCATTTGAAGATGTAGATATGTTACATGTCATTCTTCCTGAGACATTCAATTACAATGATCAACCAATAAATAAAAGACCACAGGGACCAGACCGAGTTCTCGGGACCGCAGACCGAGTCCACAAATAGACGGCGCTAACAGGAAAGAACAACCATATGAAGGTACCTGCTTCAGCTCCACACCGTCCGCGTAGTTCATGACGGTGAAGTGCTTTTGGTAATCATCTAAATGGTCCAAGGAGAAAGGTCTAGATAGAAGAAACAAACGTCAGGTCTCCAGGCACGAGAAACAGTTCACTCTATATATAAAAATACTTTATTATCACTATAGAGAAAACAATCGATTCAATATTTAATCACAATTAATCTGTTCAAAATGTACCTCAAAGGGAGATTTGTCAAGTATTTAATACTCTTATCAACATGGGAGTGGACAAATCTGCTGCTTTATGCAAATGTATGTATATATTTATTACTGGAAATCAATTAACAACACAAAACAATGATATAATGAATATAAGTATGTGCATTAAAGTTGAGGGCTAGTCTACTTTATGCAAATCACGGGCGTCCGACGTGACTCGTCACCTCTCAAAACTCTCGAGAGCGGTACTTCCCTTAAAATCCCATCGGCTTTTTGTCGAGGGAAGGATGCTTACTTCGTGGTTGGCCAACAAACAATACGTCATCCCAGCACCGCTCTATTGTGGCTATAAAATAATTTTGTCGTCCTTCTGGAACCACAGATCCAAAACACGGAGCGTAACTTTGAGTTCACACTGTGATTAACTCTATTCAAAACCAACAAATGATTCATTCATCTAAATGAATGGGAGAATACTGAGCATAGATATGTATAAAAAGATAAATGTAGTTTGGAAATATCTTCATTGTAGTTTTTCTTCTGACAATTTAGAGAATCTGTCTCCGTTCAGTCAGAAAGAGGCAAAAGAGACGATCTGAGAGATCGTCAATGAAACATTGACACAGGGATTTGCTGGATTTAACAAACACACCCCTGTTAATATATGTACAGTGTGTGTATGTATGCATGCACGTTGTACCTATTAGCAAAGCGCAACCAGAAGACATTGTAGGCATAGAGACGCAGAGGCTTCACGGAGCGCAACATCAGCATGTAGCGGATGTCAAACTTCACCATTCCCACTTCCTCTCTGTTGAACAGCACCGGATCTTCAAGGTACTTACACACCACCTGGAAAACAAAGACTCACAGTTAGAGGTAGCAACATAAGAAGGGAGGCAAGGAGAACTGTATGTCCCTGACGGATATACCATGCATATGATATTTTTGTGGGTCTTACAGCAGATTCCTTTCACGCCTTCATGCACAAAGAGGCCCTCTTCGTATTTATTACTGGAGGAGCCCCGTTTCTATGAATTATGACCTAAATGTACTCAGACAGCTGTTGAGCCACATGCGTCTCTTCAGCTCCTCTCCTCTCTCTTTTAAAACTGGAAATGAATAACTGTTCTTTGTTTACATTTTCATTTTTACGGTACGGTACGACGGAGTATTAGGGCCACATTGAGGAAAACGACTAAATCGGAGATTTCAAGAATAAAGTCGTAATATTACGAGAATAAAGGCATAACTTTCTGAGAAAAAAAAAGTTGTAATATTACGAGAATAAAGTCCTAACTATGAGAAAAAAGTCGTAATATTACGAGAATAAAGTCATAACTTTACGAGAAAAAAAGAAAATAACACGTAAAGTTACTACTTTATAATATTATGACTTTATTCTCTAAATCTCAGATTTATTTTTTTCCTCAATGTGGCCCTAATACTCCGTCGTACCGTTGTACCATAGACCTACAACAATGATAAATAAAAATGTTTAAACCTCCACAGGGAGCCACTGCAGAGGAGCTGAAGAGACGCAGGTCGCTGACCTCTGCACTAGACAAAGAGAAACGCGCCAAAGAAGGTATAGAAAAAGTACAATCAAGTAAGTTACCAGAAACTATTTCAGTGAACTGTGTGCTTACAAATAGTAAACCATCACAACTGAGGAGAACCTTAAACCCCGGTAACACCGCCTCTTCTGCAGTTAGGTACCGTCCGTACACTGAAGACTGAAGCCAGAACTACAGCTCCAAGAACCGGCAGCACGTCGTTTAAACCCTCAGCTGTCGTGGTTTAGGTTTCACAGCAAGCAACTTAGTCAGATTAACATGTACTACTGGTTTCATGGAGTCATAGTTTGTACGAGCGTACCTTTGGCGTACTCTCTCGTTGTCGGATTATATAGTCCAGGTTGTTGGTGATGTGCGTGTCCAGTCCACGGGCCAGGTTCCAGGGCTTACAGATCCAGTGGTTATCCTCTCCCCTGAAACACACCGAGACGTCTTGATCAGACCTTCAGCAACATGTTTCTGGTTCTATTAAAGTATTAATTAAAAGGTGTAACATTCCCAACCTCTGTTGTCTCTGTTGATAACGCTTGATGAACTGCGGCAGCTCTGACTGGAGGTTGAAGGTCTCCGGTAGCCAATCGGGCTGCGAGCCGCCTTTCGCTCTGTGAGCCACGCCGGCCATGCAGTCCTTCACGGTGATGATGCTCTCACAGGGAAACTGGTTTAGCATCACATGAGGTCGTTCCTCGCTCAGCTTCCTGTCAGAGAACATGTAATGATGATTGATTCGTGGTTGTACGCCTCTGCCAACCAGTCAAGTTGCAGTTTACGTCCATGTCTGTCCAAAATGTCATCACTTCCTCTTTTTATCCTGTGCAAAGAACATGTTTTGTGAGGTAACAGTGACCTTGACCTTTGACAACCAAAACCTAATCAGTTCTTCCTTGAGTCCAGGTGGACGTTTGTGCCAAATTTGAAGAACTTCCCTTCAGGCGTTCTGGAGATATCGCGCTCACGAGAATGGTACGGAAGTACAGATGTAAGGACGGACGTACAACCAAAAACATAAAGCCTCCGGCCACGGCTATTGCCGGCGCGAAGACATACTGTTTGAGTTCGACTTTAAGCAATGACTTTAAACCTCATGGCTTAGAAGACCTGATCCACTCACCAAGGCCAGAGCAGGGGAACGTTATCGCCCTGACACACCAAGCCGACGGTCAGCTGTCGGAGAGTCTGGGGCCGTCGGTGAGTGTCCGTCAAAGTCTGTGAGTCTGTGAGTGTGTATGTGACGTTGGTATTAGCCCATGTCATGCATTGTGCTACAGTAGCTTTGAGTTTATCGTTATTTTTCCTGAAATCAATGATCGCTGCCAGTGCATGCTGTGCAATTTCAGATTTTGAATGCACTTTTGAATATTATTTTTTGGGGCATTTACGCCTTTAACGGAGAGAGACAGTGATCGTTATGAAACGAGGAGAGAGAGGGAATGACATGCACGGGTCGGATTCGAACCCCCGGCGTGCTGCGGTACGGACGCAGCCTTTGGTACACGGGGCGCCTGTTGTGTTGTGGTAAATCTTCATGGTGGTCTTAAGACAACTATATCATGCATTTACACAAAATGTTCATATAGTAGGATATTTTTGGTTAAAATCTAAACTTAGAGACGATCAAATATCACATATTCTGTCACACAAACTAATGTTAATATTACATTGAAATGTGTGTCTGATGTATTAGTGAGGGAAAAGCACACTGGCTCTCTGGAGGGAGTGGTGGTGGTGGGGGGGAGTTTGCAAGTTAGTGGCGACACACGAAAAGGGGCTGATACTGTAGGCAAAAGGAGGACGCTTCTGAGATTTGGGGGGGGGGGTGATTCAAACTGTAGGCAAGATGAGGAGGCTCCTGTGATCTTACAGCTCTAGCCGTGGCATGAATGGAGGAGGCTCGGGGTAAAGAGTTCAGAGTCGTATATCTGTCAGAGTTGGCACCGAAATAAGGCAAGGCAGCTTTGTCTGTAGAGCACATTTCAGCAACAGAGCAATTCAAAGTGCTTCACAGAAACATTCAAGGACATTGTGACAAAGTGCAAAAGAACATTAAGACATAATTAAAACAGTTATAAAAACATTAAAACAATAAAGCTAAAAATAAAAGCTAGGATAGAAGATAAATTAGAATAAAACACAAGAGTAAAAGCTCTAGTGCAGTATCAGATCATTATCTGGTTTAATTAAAGGCAGCAAACAGGAAAGTTTGAAGCTTTGATTTAAAGAACTCAGAGTTGGAGGTCCTGCAGGTTTCTGGGAGCTTGTTCCAGATATTTGGTGCACAAAAACTGAACGCTGCTTCTGCATGTTTAGTTGTGACTCTGGGACTCTAAGCAGACCTGATCCAGATGACCTGAGAGGTCTGGATGCTTCAGAACATAGCAGAAGATCAGACATGTATTTAGTGCTTTGTAAACCTGCAGCAGTATTTAGAGATCAGTTCTCTGAGAGACGGGGAGCCGGTGTAGAGACCTCAGAACTGGACTGATATGATCCACTTTCTTGGTCTTAGTGAGGACTCTAGCAGCAGCGTTCTGAACCAGCTGCAGCTGTCTGATCGACAGTAAAGACTCCGTTACGGCAGGCAAGTCGGCTGATGATAAATGCATGGACTAGTTTTTCCAAATCCCGCTGAGACATCAGTCCTCTAATTCTTGCTCTATTCTTCAGGTGATAGAAGGCTGTCTTTGTTATTGTCTTAATGTGGCTGTTGAAGCTCAGGTCAGAGTTCATGACTACTGCACGACATGGGAATGTGCTGGATATGCAAACACGCGGTAGTAAGCTGCAGAGAACTCTCGCTGCTGCTGCTGCTGCTGCTGCTTCCATCAGTCAGTTACAGACCATTAAACACGGCTCTGTGCGGCTCTGCAGGAGCAGAACTCCACCTTAATGATTTTAATGTGTTTTATGCTTTTGTGTGGCTCACTCCCCCGCCTCAACCTTGAAGGATAGAAGGGAGACCGAGACACGGAGATTATCAGCGGCCTTGGGCCCGTCAGGCTCGGAGGAGGAGGAGGAGGAGGAAGAGGAGGAAGAGGAGGAGGAGGAGGAAGGAGGAGGAAGAAGAGGAGGAGGAGGAGGAGGACGAGGAGGAGTTGGAGGAAGA
>CAKAOH010036463.1:0-16535 GCA_916701665.1 Sebastiscus tertius | reverse complement strand
TGATAGATGGATAGATAGATAGATAGACAGATAGATAGATAGACAGATAGATAGATAGATCGCGCTGGAAACTTGAATTCCCCTCGGGATCTATATAGACCCCGAGGGGAATCCAAGTTTCCAGCATCACAGTTCCATAATGCAAAACATGTTAGTAAAAAGGCAGTAAAAAAGTTAGTAGTGCAAAGTACAAAAAAATATACCAGATATAAAAATACAAGGAGATGAAGAAAACTGTTAAAACTGAATATAGTGCAGGGTAACAGCTGAGATATGGACCAATAAAAAAGTGAATATAGTGCAGAAGAGACTGTTAAAAACTAGTATAGTGCAGGGTAACTCCAGTAGCTTAGTCTAAAGTGCACTGTGTGCATTATTATCGGTCCTGCAGACCGTCCTCCTTTGCCCCCCCCTACCACCACCACCACCACCACCACCACCCACAAAGTACTACTCAAGTGCTGGAGCTACTACTTTCATTTCATGCAACTTTATATTCTACCACAAATTTATCTCAAAATTTGGGGATTTTTAAATTTGAATGCTTCTGATAAACTGCAGCTTTAAGAGTTAAAATTGAGCACAACCTTAAACATCTACAGCAGTAACATGTAACATGCAGTAATATTAAAGCTGCAGTAGGCAGAATGTTTTTGGCATCATTGGGCAAAAATTCCATAATAACCTTTCAGCATATTGTGATTCAAGACTTCTGCACCTCCTCATGGCTCTGTTTTCAGGCTTTCAAAAAATCCGTTAACGAGTGACTTTGGCCAATCACAGGTCATTTCATTGAGAGAGCGTTCCTATTGGCTGTGCTCCGGTCATGTGACCAGAACTTGGCGTTCCTTCACCAGATTTCACAATGGCGGCGGCGTCACAAACTTTCTCATTTTACAGCTAAACCGTGCACTACAAGATGATTCTGAAAACATTTGAGGAGAAAAATATGCATTACAGTAACATAATATTGATTCATATTTGATCAGCGCTGCCTAGTTTGACCATTTGATCGGAGTTTGCAAGTGATTGACAGCTGCTCAGAGATGGCAGGCTCTGGCTCGGCTCTGATTGGTTGTTTTCCTCCAGTCTGTGAAACCTTGCAGATGTCGTTGTGAGCACCGGAGGACACGGAGTAACATGATTTCTTTCAAACTACCTGTCTCATGCACTACCGTCAGGATATAATGACCATTTCATAAAAATAACTTTTTTTGAATCATATTTGCTCTATTTTTACGTCATTGCAGCTTTAAGTGTTTTTTCTGAGAAGTAGGAGTTAACATTAGTACAACCTTAAACATCTACAGCAGTGAAATGCAACTGCACATTAATTCAGCATTAATATTAATCCCAAAACATCATACAGTATATATAATAGTAAAACACTGACAGGGGGACATTTTACTGCACAATGACTACTTTTACTTCTCATATCTAAAGGTGCTAAATGCAAAATGATAAATGCACATGGCGACAGCTGAGCCAAAGAGCGTATATTGCTAAGAAGTGAAAGTCAATTGTTTGTTCCATTGCAACATCAGCAGCAAAGCTACTCTTCCGCCATTTTGGACTGAAAGCGACTTCCGGACGACAGTAAAACATCCGCTTACAAATGCCGTATAAAAGTAAAACACAATTATTTCTATTCTGTTGTCATAATTTAAATGTCTCTACTGAAATCTCCTGTGTTGAACAATAAAAAAATATAAATGTGCACACTATTATAACTAGTTACTTACTTTCTTATTTATTTATTAAACTTTTTTGCCCGGCCGCTTCCGAGACTTATAAAAAAATATCCTGCCGTATGTGTGTGTGTTTTTTTGTACCGTTTATCATTATTAATCCAACCGTTATTTAACTCAGAAATACACTGAGGTACCTCATTTACAATATAGCAGAGTAAAATAAATAGATAAATACATTCTAGGGAACATTTTACCTCAAAGAAAGGAGGTGAAATGGTTAGCTTCCACAATGAAGAAGAAGTAGATGCAGTTTGATGCCGTATCGTCCTGAAATCACAGATTGATACCAGCAACAAACCCTCAGATGCCTTTTCATCATCACATTTTCCACACAGCCCAAAGTCTGTCACTCCCTCAGTGAGGTGGGGGGGGCGGGACTTTCCCTTAAAGATGCACAACATTTCACCATTCAGATGTACAGACACAACACTGGGCTCCAGATTTTATAAAATAACTGCAGATGAATGAAGATTTTCAAAGACAACGAGGCCCCTGAAGATTTCTCACAACTCAACAGTGAAGGAGATACCCCTCCTGAAATTTTAGATTTTCAAGGAGGAAGTGAAACAACTCTCAGGAAGTCTTTAAAAAACAGTGTTTAACTTGCAGGTGGTGCATGTTTGAGTAAAACTTTAGGTTCAGGAGCAGATTACGATACCACACACTGAACCATTGACTGAAACAGGGAAACCCCCCAAACTGACTTCTCTGTCTGTTTTGGAATAATTTCACACTCCGGCGTCATCGCCTCACAAAACACGACGGTTAACATTAGAAACACACCGAGGTCACACCCTAATATTAAAATAACAAACCTGTGTGAGAGAAAATACCATGTCCCCTTGTGTAGCATTTGTGTACTCAGATAAATCTGAGTACTCTGGGAAAGCATAGACTGTACTAGTTTAGATACATTACTTATCATCCTCGCCTCTGCACTCTGCTAAAACTAGCTAATCACATGTAACTCTTTTTATGAAGAGACAATGCTTTCACTCAGAAGCAGGGTGGAAGGTGTGGGCTCCAAGGTCGGGGGGAAGGCTAAACCAGGATTATAAAGAATGATGTAGTGAGGGAGCTCTTGGTCTTTGTACACTGACTTGTCTGCTGTATGAACCCAAATGCATTTGCTTAATAAATGGTATTTGCTTCTTAACTGAATAACCAGAGATTGTTTATTAGATCATTTCTCTAACACCTGTCATACAGAACAGCTATTTAGTTTTACTTTCTTTTTTCAAAATAATGGTTTATACAGCTATTTTTGAGGGTTTGAAGTGTGAATGATTTTCTTTTTTTATTATTATTGTTATTTTTAGGGTGGCTTAAATTAATAAGAGTGTAGGAGAGGTATATATAAGCATTATGCTTCCTCCAGTGCAGTAGATTGTAGATTGCATGAAGTGTTTATATTTATTGTATTGTGTGATGACTGAATAATACTACTTGATATTGGCATGATTAACTCCCAGTTGTGTATTTACTTTAGGTGTTCAACAAGCTGCAACTATGGTTTTATTAATGGCTGGTAAATAACATATTAATTATTAAGTAGCCAGCTGAAAGAAGCACATTTTGGTTGCCAGATTGTGAAAATTGTATATCCTCCTCCAGCATACCTGCTTGTTTTTAGCAGGAAGATGATAATAATAATCTATTTATAAAGCGCTTTTCAAAACAAATTTACAAAGTGCTTTACATGGTTGAACAAGGATTAAAACATTTCAGGACAAATAAACAGATAAGACATGTTGAAAATAAAACAGTGTGTTACTGTTTGTAAGAATCAGGAATTGGTTGTAACAGCGACACCTGTGGCCGTTAAGTCAACGAAAGTCAGCGTCCTGTTGGTCTAGATTCTCTACAATTTTTGTGTTCTTTATGTATTAAAGAGCTAAATAAGAAGACTAAGACTCCACATATATGGTAAATAGAAGGACTTCCTAGTCTTCCGACCACTCAAAGCACACACAACATTCACACCTTCACACACCAATGGCACAGCCTTCGGGAGCAATTTGGGGTTCAGTATCTTGCTCAAGGAAACTTCCGACATGTGGACTGGAGGAGTCGGGGATCAAACCACCGATCTTCCGATTAGTGGACGGCCCGCTCTACCTCCAGCTGCCCCAGACACGCAATAGCCGTCACGCGCTGCTCATGGATCCAGTGTGTCAAGGGCATTACAACGGCATTCAGTCAAACTCAATGTAAACATTTCTTATTCATTTATTAACTTAGTTTTCTCTGGTTACACAAAGTCACTGAGGTCATCACTTCAAGTGAAGTGGTGCTTGAATATAATGCTTTCTTTAAAATCAGTTTAATAGTGCACATTGTCCTGTTTGTGTCTCATTCCCATCGTTCCTCTGTGTGTCACGTAGCGCTGCTCAGAGCTGCTGTTTGGGGGAAATAACCACCAGTAAATGTTGTCTCAACTGTATACTGAGATAAACAAGTATCCGCTGAGTCAGGAGTCATTATTTCACCTTGTTGTAAATCCAGAGAGGGTGAGTCTGCTCTCACATTGTTCTCAGTTCCCGTCCTTCCCAGTAAGAAGCCTCGAGTCAAGACATCGGTTGTTTCGGGAGTTTTAGGCCACAAAAGACCGCCAACAGAGCTGAGGGTCGGCCCCAGAGGTGGATCAGTGAAATCCACCTCCACACTGGACAGAAAGTCTCCCAGTAATCCTCCAAATGCACATCTGTCTTCCTCCCCACTAGATGGTACGTCCCTCTGCTCTTCTTCTGTCTCCTTCACCTCCTCTCCTCCTGGTGGAGCCAACGAAGCAATCTGGGGTTTGTAGCCGACATGTTCAAGCTGGCCGTCACCAAGCATCGTCCTGGGATGTGACGTTAACAAAGGTGTCGTCTCCACTGTGGCTTCTGTGGGTCCCGATCCAATTCGGAATATTTCGAGGTGGATGTTGGGGTACACGTCATCTCTCTCCTCCTGGGAGATAAAACTGATGGGGGACAGCGGGGGGTCGCTGTCGGTGGATGAGAAGGACAATTCGCTTCCGTACTGCTGGTGACCAAAAAACAAACAAACAAAAGCAAAACCATAGTTAGATTTGATGTGATGATTTGACATTGTACAAAACAGAAAAAACGCTGGAAAAACGGTGGAGAGCGCCCTTTGGGTTGGGAGTGAGTCTTTGCCCCTAGCAAGGGAGTTTAAGTATCTCGGGGTCTTGTTCACGAGTGAGGGTAAAATGGAGAGGGAGATGAACAGGTGGTTCGGTGCGGCGTCTGCAGTTATGCGGGTGCTGTACCGCACCATTGTGGTGAAGAGGGAGCTGATCCGGAAGGCAAAGCTCTCGATTTACCGGTCCATCCACGTTCCAACCCTCACCTGTATCAAGAGCTTTGGGTAGACCAAAGATGGCAACGGCCAAAAACCAAGATGGCGATGGTCAAAAACCAAGATGGCAACGGTCAAAAACCAAGATGGTGACGGTCAAAAACCAAGATGGTGACGGCCATAATACCGAACTCAAGGCTTCAAAACTGTAGTCCGCAAACCAATGGGTGACATCACGGTGACTACGTCCACTTCTTATATACAGTCTATGGTTTTTTAGCATGTTTCCTGTATTGTTTTGCTTGGACTGTTGGAATGTGTTCCAATCCGCGTACTTCTGTACTTAAACTTACTACTTTGAGTGCATAAGTGCGTTCACACTGGGAAGTACGGCAAAATGCAATGCATTCAAAGTACCCGGATGTTGGACTCAAAACAGTCAAATCGTTGAGTGTGGATCGCAGGACACTTTCCACTCTCAATTGTCGCCATCTTGGCTACGTAGCGGAAAGGGGCGGGACCACGACCACTATTCAAACATACGTAGATAACAGAATAAAACAATACAGTACGTAAACATACTGGTGCATTTTCAGCCAACAGGAGGACACATCGTAGGCGACAACGTTGGAAACGTAATTTCCACTCTGCTTTAATTTTTTTCTTCAACAAAGCAGGCAGATATTTTGGCGGGTAGCGAGCTGCGGTGAAATGTTGCAATCGTCATTTCCGGTAAGTGCAGAGTATTTGATTTGAGACGACCCTACCCCGTTGAAATTCACCCACTACTCAAGTAAGTACAGAGTGCACACAATGCACTACACTGAAGTGTACTTCTGTAAGTACGTGGATTGGAACACACTCTAGGTGTTGGTGCAGTTGCAAGCTGTTGCTGTTTTGGTGACAGCGGTTCACACAAAAAGAGGGAAGCATGAATGTCAACACAGTGAGCTCACTTTCATTACCTCCAGTAGTCTGATGGCATTACTGTTTCCTGGTTTTGGTAAGTTTTCATCGAGCCAGGCAGGTCCCCAGGATATACATTTCTGTTTGATCCTGAGATAGAAAGACAATTAGGTTTTAAAGGTCAGAGCAGTTTATCCAGTATTGATAATGATAGTTTATTATCAGATGCAGTAATGATGCAAAATGAACAAAATTTAGAAAACAAAAACATTGTTATTGTGCTACTGTCAGTGGTGGAAGAAGTACTCTGATCTTTTTCTTAAGTAAAAGTAGCAACACTACAGTATATAAGTATTTATATACTTTACACAATCCTTTACAAGTAAAAGTCATGCAGTCAAAATCTTACTTAAAGCTATAATCTTGAGAAACCAGCAAGAGTATGCAAAATGTTTTAAAATATACAACTGAAAAACCCAGCCCAGTGTTGAAAACTCTTTTCCAATGAAAGTAGCCAGCAGCACTAGGACTACAAGTCCCTAAATCTAGAGAGAAAGTCACAAAGTCGGCAACACTGTCTGTCTGTTCAGGCCTCCCTCCAAGGCAAACATAAAACAACAAACATGGCTATTGTTAGTAGTCACAGCTGTCAAGCAAGCAGCTTGTGGAAGACTCCGGTTGACGCGCAATCAGAGCACGGGCAGAGTGCGCGCAGGCAGGTAGCCCGTCCAATCATTTAATTCTGGCCAAATGAAATGAGGGGACGGGTTTATAACAGTCCTGCGACAGCCACAGATACCCTTTTTTTTTGTCAGAGCATTTGATTTATTGATTGCTGTCGAGATGTAATGAGAATTTCAACAAATATAACCAAAATGTTTTGGAAGATGATTACCAACCCTAGCTTTAAGTAAAAGTACAAAAAAATTAGCGTCAAAATATACTCAAAGGTGCTGTGTGTAGGATTTAGCAGCATCTAGTAGTGAGTTTGCAGATTGCAGTCAACTGAAACTTCTCCCGTGTGCCAAGTGTGCAGAGTTATGGAGGCTGATGCGTAAACGCAAATGTCCCTCTCTAGAGTCAGTGTTTGGTTTGTCCGTTCTGGGCTACTGTAGAAACGACCGGCTCCCTATGTAGATATAAACGGCTCATTCTGAGGTAACAAAAACACAATGATTCTTATTTTCAGGTGATTATACACTAAAGAAAACATACTAGTATTATTAGTATTATATTCCATTTCTGACAATAGATTCCCCCTAATTGTTGCACACTGGTCCTGCAGCTGGTAAAGGCGGAGCTAATTACTTTATATATTGCAAAGTATTATCTCTACAAACTAAGTAACTAAAACTGTCAATTTAGAGCAGTAAAAAGTACAATATTTCCCTCTGAGATGTAGTGGCGTATACTCAAGTAAAGTACAAGTACTGCAAAATTGTACTTAAGAACAGTACTTGAGTAAACACACTTATACATTGCTCCACTGGCTACAGTGTATTGCTCATGATGGCAATGCATGCACATGCACATTGCATGAAGCACACTCAGTACCTCCACAGCTAAAACCACCATCAGATTGGGGTACTTTGACCACACAGTAGAGTATAGTCTTTTCGACAGCAGGGTTTCTTTTCATGTTAATCGTGTGGCTTCTTGTTCTTCATAAAATCAGCCACAGTGGCATGCATCCTAGTTACTAGTAAAACAAAACCTATGCACATTCAAAATCAGTTGCAGGAGATTGAGGAGGAAAAACAAGTGATGTTTAATCTTCAGAATACTTTCACTATTATTAGATGGTGTCTGTTGTGATGACTGTTGTTTTCCATGAAACAATGAACATAAATAATGCTTAAAATAATACCTTTCCCTCACACAACTCCAGCACATCAGGTTGGCTATGATCGCTATCAAGAGGGTAACGATGAAAACAGTCACAATCACCAGGTCAACTAGAGGAGATAAGAAGGGAACAGTTTAGTCAGAGAGTTAAAAAACACAGTTCTTTTTAATCTTCCCACTTAAAGATTACTTGCCCAGACATAACAAGGAGGGGAATTACAGTTAAAGAGATATTTAGGATGTTTTGAAGTGGGGTTGTATGAGGTTCTTATTCATAGTCAGTGTATTACCTACAGTAGATGGCGGTCGGTACGCCCTCAGTTTGGAGAAACAGGCAGGAGTACCGGCACGGGAGAAAGGCAATGTACTGCTGTGGACGGGGGCAGCAGCAAAACCGATTTTAGACACCTAAAAAAATCAACATCAGTTCAAGTGTACGCCATATTTAGAATATTTGCTGTGAGACAGCCATACAATCTACAGTATGTTTTGGCTCTCGCCAAAGCAACCAGACTCCATTGAAAAAAACTGTAATTTTACCTCACAGAACACGGATGGTTAGTTTGTTTATGTTATTATGTGACTTTGGTGTTTTAAAGGGTTAGAATGGATTCACCAAAGTCACACAGTATTACAAACAAACTAACCGATTGAGGCAGGTAAAATTACTGTTTTTTTTCAAAGGAGTCTGGTGGTTTTGACGTGAGAATAGATAGATACATCGGCTTCAGTTCCCTGTCGGAAAGGGCTGTCTGACAGCAAGGTAAAGTGGTGAAAATATACTAAATATAGCGTACACTTAAACTGATATTGATTTTTTAGGTGTTTAAAATCAGTTTTTGCTACTGACCCAGTCCACACAGGTACATTGCTTTGCTCCCGTGCTGGTACTCCTGTGTGTTTCTCCAAACTGGGGGTGTGCCGACCACCATCTACTGTAGGTAATACACTGACTATGGAGAAGTACCTCATACAACCCCACTTCAAAATACCCAAACTATCCCTTTAATGCATCCACATAACAGCCTTAATAGGTTGATGTTTGTGTTTTTAATGTGAGAATGGGACGGCAGCACTGACCTGCAGGGCTTTCGGGCTGAGAGCAGATCCGGTTCCCCAGCTTCCCTTCTCCTGCTGAAGTGGATGCAGTCAGCTGCAGAGCCAGAGCTCCTTCAGGACAGTCCAGCCACATCAGTCTGGGACCGGAGCCTGACACCGTCACTGGAGAACGAGCAGTCATGTCAGTCATGGCTTTCCATGCTATGGCAACACATTTACTGTTATTGCATTTGCTTATGTTTTAAAATATGCAGTTAGGCAAGTTGAACTACCTTAATTCAAGTGCTACAATCAGACTGAAATCAGTAATCATCATGGACGACAAATCCTTAAAGGTGCTCTATACGATATCCAGAGCATTAATATAGCATCAAACAACTATTTGCTATATAAAGATATAGAGGAGTAATGTCT
This sequence comes from Sebastiscus tertius, assembly GCA_916701665.1. Lineage (NCBI taxonomy): Eukaryota > Metazoa > Chordata > Actinopteri > Perciformes > Sebastidae > Sebastiscus > Sebastiscus tertius. Next base: position 7,257 of record CAKAOH010036463.1, on the reverse strand, counting down.
ACCTGAGCAGAGAATGAAGTCTCTCTCCCTCTGTGTGTGTTGTAATCAGAGATGTGCTTTGTTTACATAGCTGGGCCGGCCGTACTTGCCTTTTATTGCATGTGAGCGTGCCCTACTGGCTAGCTCACGGCCGTCGCTCTGCACTGCCCTCATACGGCGGTTACAGCTGATAATGCAGCGCCCACCCTCCGGTTTCCCCTCAGGTTAACACATTCAGCATTGCTGCCGTTGTTTGCACTGTTAGCGCTGTTAGCCGTCACCATGTTGAGAGCCGTGTGGAGGCAATACATATGCTCTGAATTCGAATTTAGTGACTTTAAAGTGCTCAGAAAACATTTACAATTTTATGACAACTGGGCAAAGTCCAAAGTAACGTTGACTTATTTTATCATGTTAGTCTTTAGTCACGTGACTCAACGGTATCGTGAGTCCCTAGTCTCGTCAGTGAAGTCAATGTCACGACTGTTTCCTAACCATAACTAAGTGGTTGTGTTAAACCCAACTTCCTTAAGTTTATTTTGAAAGGACACTATTCATGTAACGAGCGTATATTGACATGCCGTCACTGGTCCGTCCAAAAGTAACGCCAGAGGGGTACCCCGTGCACCAGTCTCCGATGCCGAGGGGCACTGACCAAGCGGCGGTATGTGACGAGTTGGGAGTGAGAATATGTTGACAGAACAGCTTCTAAAAGGACCTTGTGGTGAGATTATTTTGGTAAATATGAATGATGAAAAATTCCAGTACAGTTCTGTGTGCCAAGATCTCACTCTTGACCTGAGTTTAACTTTTCGGTTGCTAAAGAACTTCAATTTGCAGGAGAAACCAGGAGTATGTAGATGAAGGCTAATTAACAAACAGCACCTGATTCTGATCATTTATTATTATGTGATAATTTATGTTTTGAGGTATGAGTAGCCGCAAAAAAAGATGAGAATAAAATGATATTCAAGTAATTTAAAGTAAAACTTAAAAGATGAAATTACTTGAAGAAAGAGTGATTATATTCAGTTCACACACACAACATGTCACATAAGAAAGAGGAAAATGTAAGCTCTTAGGTGTTTTTACACTGAGGTTCCAGAAATAGTGCATGAAGCAGGCTGGTTAGTAACAGCCTTACGGTTGCATGTGTGCATGTAGCCGCACAGCTTCCTGTTTGTGGTCAAAGCCAGTTCTAGAAAAACTCTATGATTCACCGAAAGGCACTGTAAAAATGATGACAACCTTTGTTTGAAACATCAATTTGCTCACTAGTGAAAATCCGTATCAGTTATACGTCGAGAACTTCTGCCAAATTATAACATCAGTTTGGCACAACAAGAGGTTTATAGGATATAACTCCAAGTCACGCTTTCTGAGACAAAACTAGTAAATGTTAATGTATGGTGTAGGGTAAAGTTCAGGTAAAGTAAAAACATGAAAGGCTCTTTCTAGAGCCAGAGTTTGATTTGTGCGTTCTGGGCTACTGTAGAAACATGGTGAGCAACATGGCGGACTCCGTGAAGGGGACCCGCTCCCTATGTAGATATGAAGGGCTCATTCTAAGCTAACGAAAACACGATTCTTAGTTTCAGGTGATTATACACTAATGAAAACATAGTTGTTAATATTATATTCCATTTCTGCCAATAGATCCCCTGAAATGTTACACACTGGTCCTTTAATCAATGTTGTAACATGTGTTATGCTCCATTGGTTTTATTTCTTATGTGGATATTGGCTGTTTCAATAAACAACTAGAAGGGCCGTCAAAGAGCGCAGACCTCCGCCAAGGCCGTGATTTGGATCCACTCCAAATTTAATGGGTTCTTCTTTGGCTCAGGCTACACCTTTCCACCAACTTTCATGAAAATATGGCCGGTAGTTTTTTTTTTGTAAACCCTCTGACTAACAGGCAAACAAACTGAAACTAAAACATCTCTTCTTGGCGTACAAGGTACAATTAATCACAAACGAATAAAAGAAGCAGCCTTCAGTTTGTCTGTTTGACTTTCACCACATTACTGGAAATGAACGGTGAAATACCCTGCTGATGCTCTGAAGCTTTGTGGGAGGGGAGCATCTGTGGCTACACACTTTCCATTATGTAACAGTGGCTTGCGCTGAAACAATATATATATGCATACTGAATGTATAATTTCGCACACATGTGCATACAGTACAGAGCGGCATGCCTTCGAGCCTGACCGAGGTAAAGTACACACACACATACAACGTATGGTTAAATGAGCAGCATCAAGAGAAGTCCTCAATGTACAGGAACAGGAAACGACTCACAGCAAAGTTGCGTTTCCTCCAAACCTTCAGATCAAATAACTTCTAACCAAGCAAATAGTTCTGGTCTTATTACAGGATAAATCAGATTTTCAAATATCTGATATTTTTAAAAATACAATGGAGGTGAATGGATGTTTGTAAGTAGTGCTCACAGCTTTGAAAAATTGGATTAAAAATTTAGAAAATGCAGAAAATTCTATATTATGAATTTAGACCAGCCTACCCATGTTACAGTGTGGGCGGCAACTAACAATTGATTTGATCTATTTATTTGCATAATGATACAAAGAAGCAGAAACAAAAACAACAAAAGAAAAGAAGCAAGTCGTGCAGGTGAGATTTAAAAAAAAAACCTTAATCTCAATAAGTCATGTAATCAACAAACAAGCAAACATAACATAAGCAACATAAATCAGGCAAGCAAAAATATAAAATAAGTAAAATATTGTATATTTTCAATATTGATTAATCTGACTAATTCTTTCTCGATTAATTGTTTTAACGTCTTAAGATCACTTGGTTTGTCCGACTTATAGTCTAAAACCTAAAATATTCAGTTTTCTGTCATATAAGAATAAGAAAAGCAGCTAATCATTACAAACTGAAAACTTTGAACCAGTGAACTTTTGTCGTTTTAGCTACAAAAAAAACGACTTAAACAATTAAAGGGACTGTTTGTAAGAATCACAAATTGCTTGTTAACAGCGACACCTGTGGCCGTTAAGTCAACGAAAGTCAGCATCCTGTTGCTCACGCTCGCGCTTGTGCTCGCTCTACATAGACATGAATGAGCATCGCTCAAAACAGTGAGGGGACACACGTCAGCTAAAAGCACAATATCACTCTATATTTCAGCTGCTTGGCAGTAATGTTAGCTGACCAGACGAAGGTCTCTCCATGAATCACTGCTGATCCTAGTGTTGACTTTTCCTGCCTCAGCCTCCCGACCGCGGCCGGAGGGAACAGGGGAGACACCGGAGTTTCTCGCTGCGGAGCCCCGTCACTTCACAAGACACGGGAAACCTCTGTTGGTCTGGAAGAGCTGCAGCATTTATTTCTGCACAAACGTCCACTGAACATTCACTAGATATTCTCAGAGCTAAACTAACTCTTCTGCAGTGTGGAGTGTGCGCGCATGCACATGAGAATGGAGCAAAACAGCGAGAACGGGCGCTCTCCCGCGTCCTCCGACCGCGGCTAACACTGTTTAGCAAGACGGGCGTCAATAGACAGAACTTTGTGGTTTTGTGTAAGACGTTACAAACAGTCCCTTTAATCGATTATCAAAATAGCTGATTCATTTTCTGCCGATCGACTAATTGTTTAATCGATCAGTTGTTTATTCACATAAATGAAACAAACACACACAATCTCACCGTTGAGTTTTGTGCTGTTGGAGTCTAGCATCTGCAGATAGATGGTGTAGTTTGTGATGAAACCTTTCTGCTTGTCTACAGGCAGCTCGTCCCACTGGATCCGGATCCGTCTGGCTTCATGGACCAGTACTGACGTGATGGGACCAGACACCGGCTCTGAAGTGACAGAGAGAGGATGATGGGTGAGTATATAAAGGAAGTGTATCGTGTGTTTCCCTCATATTTATTCAATCACATGATAAACTCAGATGATGAAATATTTTCATTTTTTTCATTTTTTACTATGAAGCGACATCTCAACTGTTTGTTAGAGTTCTACATTAAAAAAACTGTGGGGTATAAAGGACTTTTTTCCATTGCTTTTTACTTAGTGAGGACATTAAAGGGTTAAAATAAGAATTGTCAGAATAAAAACATATTGTGACAAATGTGGCATCTATGGATCTTACTCAGTTCTCTGGAGTAGACCAGACGGGATGATGGAGCGCTGACGCCTCTGGTGGTCACAGCATACAGAGAGATGTTGTACCTCACACCTGCAGTCAGACCTGAAACAATACAAGAAAACTAAACTCTGTCACCACGACGAGCTCCACTGGGTTTCACAAACAGTAAACTCTGCTTATAAATGCTGGCTGCAGGACAAAGAACAGATATCAAAATTAAAAAAAGCACAAACTAGTGTTATTCACCAACTGCCCACAAGAGGTCACTGCTGCATCTCAGTAATTCAAGTCATAGTCAAGTCAGCACACTGACACACTGACAGCTGTTGTTGCCTGTTGGGCTGCAGTTTGCCATGTTATGATTTGAGCATATTGTTTTATTCTAAATGCAGTACCTGTGAGGGTTTCTGGACAATATTTGTCATTGTTTTGTGTTGTTAATTGATTTACAATAATAAATATATACATACATTTCCATAGAGCAGCATATCTGCCCACTCCCATGTTGATAAGAGTATTAAATACTTGACAAATCTCCCTTTGAAGTACATTTTGAACAGATAAAAAATGTGCGATTAATCACGATTAACTATGGACAATAATGCGATTAATTGCAATTAAATATTTTATTCGATTGAGATTCCTAGATGCAATACCAGGTTTTATGTTATACATATATATATATCTTTTATTTAACCAGGTAAAAGTCTAAAAGATTCAAATCTTTTTTTTTCAAGAGCGACCTGGCCAAGAGCACAGACATTGTTAAAACAATAAACACAAACAATACAAGCAGACAGATACAACTGTCACGCACTACAAGTAAATGAGCACAATATCTAGTTATTATGCAATACAAAACAGTTATAATGCATAAAACAGGTACATTTTAAAATGATTTCAATGAGAAATTTAAGAGCAATCACATCGACCAAGAGTGCTTTTTTCTAGACCAGCATGTGTGTGTGAGTGTGTGTGTGTTGTGTACCTGTGATGAAAGTGTTGTTTTGATCTTTAGCAACCTTTTGCCACTGCGGCTCTGCCTCAGGAACACTTGTCCATTCCAACACATAGTGCATTGGTTCTCCTCCAGATGTTGACCGCTGTTTGTTCTCCAGCCACGACCAGGAGACGAACACTGCCCCGCCATTAGCTGCAGGAGCCAGCTCTCTCAAAACAGGTCCAAAATCACCTGACCAGATAGACACCAAGAAATGATGACATTTATCTGGGCTTTTCTTTCTGTTGTAGTGTAAATGTGTTTTGCCCGGTTTTATCTTCTGTGTCTAATATTTGTGTACCATAATGTCTTTTTTTTTTTTTTACTTTTTATTTATTGGCTCAGTTAAATGTACTTTGTTCTCCAAGATATAAAGTAATTTCATCATACAATATCAATGACTAAGACAAAGAATATGCCATAACATTATCATAAATCCAAAAGCAATATTTTGATGTGAGGGGGAAGAAAAGAAAGATAGAAAATACAAGAAAAAGAAAAGAAAAGAAAAGAGAAACAGACAAACAAACAGACTAAATAATAATAATAATAATGATAATAATAAATCCAAAAGCAATATTTGTATGTGAGAGGAAAGAAAAAAAAGAAGAGAAAAAAAGGTAGAAAATACAAGAAAAATAAATAAATAAGATAAAATAAAAGCAAGGAGAAACGGGCAAAATGATAATAATAATAAATCCAAAGTCAAAATTTGTATGTGAGGGGAAAGAAAAAAAAAGAAAGAAAATACAAGAAAAATAAATAAATAAAATAAAAGCAAGTAGAAATAGCCAAACAAACATACAAAATAATAATAATAATAATAAATCCAAAAGCAATATTTTTATGTGAAGGGAAAGAAAAAAAGAAAGAAAATACAAGGAAAATAATTAAAATGAAAGCGAGGAGAAACAGCCAAACAAACTGACAAAATAATAATATTAATATTAATATTAATATTATTATTAATAATAATAATAATAATGGTACATGAGTGAGTGGAAAATATTTATTTATGAAATTGAAATTCGTTAAAATAATAATAATCATGACCATAAAGAAAGGAAATTACTAGAAGACTAAAGGAGACTAAAGACTAGGACTAAAAGTATTAACATATGTAAGGCAGATGGAAATGATCATGAGACAGTAAGAGAAGGAGGAGCTATAGAGTAATAGAGTATGTCATCACAATAGTCCCCTTATTCCACTTGATAATAAAAACATACTTCCTCAAGAGCCAAATAAGAGAGAAGAATAAGAAAACAGCATAAAGACAGCCAAACATGATCAGTTTGTGGGTCATACTAGAGGTACCTGAGTATCTGAGTGGCACATCAGCCGGTGGAGACGTCCCATACAAGGTAACGGCACTGATGCTGAGCGCCTGGAGCTCCGCTGGTACCTGAACTGAACACTTGCTCAAAGCAGCACCACAGGTCACTTCCTGTTTCTGGTCTTTACCCAGAAAGATCTTGTACCGTTGCACTGCACCACTGTAATCCTCTGGAGACAGAGGCTGCGGAAGAAGTCCATCCATCACATTAGGTTTTGACATCATCCAGTAAGTATGTTTTAAAAGGGACTGTATGTACGTTTTTACACGTACAAACGTTTTTTAATATTTTTTTTATTGCCAATGTGTGATAAGGTTGTAACCTAACCTTAAAAAAAATGAGAACTTCCACGACTTTCTGGGCTTCCTCTATTAGACTGCTTTTAATGTGAAGAATGCGGGACGTTTTTTTCGGAGAAAATCCAACGGATGTGACATCATGCAAGCTCACAAGTGCCTTTACTATCTTAAGCTCCATTTCAGGGCTACCAGTGTGCAACCATAGCTAACCCTAACACCTGTAAAGCTCACTAAATTATAACTCCGATGTTTAATCCGTAAATAAAAGCGTGTAAAAACAACAGCTTGTAGTTTCATGGGGGGTTATGAGACTATTTCTTGGCTTGGCAGATCACTGCCAAGAGAAAGTTATTATGGTAACAATTTATATGACGCCCATGTCTCTAATGCATTGGAAACATACTTATAAAGCCTTATAATCTGCTCATAGCAGTGTATAATTATAATTATAAGCACTCATAAATATTTAGAATGATTTAATCACATGAGGTCAAGTATCTTAATACTCCATAATTGCTG
>CAKAOH010036462.1:0-11036 GCA_916701665.1 Sebastiscus tertius | reverse complement strand
GAAGGATCAATATATAACTAATAATCTATCAATACCAGCTGAACACACACAGAGAGAGAGAGAGAGAGAGAGAGAGAGGAAGGATCAATATATAACTAATAATCTATCAATACCAGCTGAACACAGAGAGAGAGAGAGAGAGAGAGAGAGAGAGAGAGAGACAGGAGAGATCAATATATAACCAATAATCTATCAATACCAGCTGAACACAGAGAGAGAGAGAGAGAGAGAGAGAGAGAGAGACAGGAGAGATCAATATATAACCAATAATCTATCAATACCAGCTGAACACACACACAGAGAGAGGAGGGATCAATATACAATCAATAATTAATAACAATAAAACCCAATTTAAATATTAAAATATATAATGTTTCAGTCCAGAAAGAGCAGAAGAAGTTTCAGATGGTATTTATTTTATTTTATATTATTTTTTAATTTAATTTTATTTATTTTATTTTATCTTTTATTAACAGATCCAGACAATAACTACTACTACTCCTACTAGCGCAGTAATATTTTTATTTTCATTCTTGCAAATGTTTTTAGAGAATTTCAGGTGTTGTTGTTGTTTTGATTATTTTTGTCAAAATAAAATGATGTTTCTATCGGCTACATTATAATATACAAGAGAACGCGAAAATAAATCACTGGGGCGCTTTATTGCTGCTTCCCATTTGTATTTTTCTTATTTTTTCGGCATTTTGGCCGTCTCCATCTTGGTTTTTGGCTGTGAAAGGGTTAAAGCTCTAAGACGAAAACACGGACAACTCCCAGACCGGACGACGCCGTGGTAGCGACCTGTCAATCAGCAGGTAGCCCCGCCCCCTAAAGCATCCCCTGCTTTATGGTCTATCTAACTCTAAATGGGACCATCATTTACTAAATGAACATCATGCTGTATTGAAGAAGACTTGAAACTAGAGATTGAGACCATAAACTCATGTTTACAATGTTTACTGAGGGAATAAATCAAGAGAGGAGTAGAGGCTCATTATCTATCAGACTTCTATACAACCAGAGGAGTCGCCCCCTGCTGGCTGGTAGAGAGGATGCAGGTTTAAGGCTCTTCAGCATCGGCTTCACTTCTCAGACCCGGAGGTTGCTTCCTGATATTAAGTTGCTATAACAACGTATACAGTCAGATAATTATGGGATGTCCAGGTAATGAAGTGCAGGCCGACAACAGTGTCTCATTAACACTCAATGGACTATAGAGTTACTCTGAGAGAGAGAGAGATTGAGTATAGGATTACACACAGACAGTTCATATAGAGCAAGACTGACAAAGTGTGAGTGTAACAGGTCTGTGTGTGTGTGTGTGTGTGTGTGTGTGTGTGTGTGTGTGTGTCCAGACCATCTGCTTTGGATCCTAATTGAATGATTAGACAGGCCTCGTTTTTCAACCCTTCATGCATTTATTCTTCACAGCTCCCAAATCTGATTTCTGAAGTGTGTGTTCGTGTGTGTGTGTGTGTGTGTGTGTGTGTGTGTGTGTGTGTGTGTGTGTGTGTGTGTGTGTGTGTGTGTGTGTGTGTCCACATCAAAAGGAGAATCCAGCTCTGTGTTCCTTCCTCATCTGAAGCTGTATGTAGAGGTCCAGTCCTGGTTTCGGTCACGTACTCACTAGTTAGTTCCTCCAGACTCATCAGGACCCCCACGGAGCATTTCCTCCTCTTACAGTGTTGTTGTAGTGCTGTTATAGAGGTCACTTCCTGTGACTGTGTGCTGACCTTAATGAACAGCAGTCTGATGTGTCTAGTAGAAACGTATCAGTCAGTGATCTTCCTCTGAAGCTCGGCGCTCTTCTTCAGCTTCAGGCTGAACGACGACTAACAGCTACTAACATCAAATTACTGAACAGACACGTTCAGATCTGCTCTTTCACCAGCTTTCACCGATTTTAATGAGCTTTCTCTTCTGTTCGTACTCGTGTCTTTATGTTGTTGTTTACTTCTTCTTCTTCTTCTTCTTCTTCTTCTTCTTCTTCTCCTTCTTCTTCTTCTTCTGTGTTTTGGCCTCAAACTGCAGCCAGACCTTTTTAACAAAGACTGAACTGAGCTGACCTATTTTGTGTTGCATTTTTGTACATATGGATTACAACATGAGTACTACACAGACTACTGCATCTGGAGTAGATCATTTTTTTGGCGATTGGATGGCGAGCACTTTCTGTTGTGTGAACTGCTCAGAAACCCCCTTATTGATCAATCCAGCTAGGAAAGACATCCATCCTCTGAATGCTCTAGGTCTCTAGTCTGATCCATCCATCCTCTGAATGCTCTAGGTCTCTAGTCTGATCCATCCATCCTCATCCTCTGAATGCTCTAGGTCTCTAGTTTGATCCATCCATCCTCTGAATGCTCTAGGTCTCTAGTTTGATCCATCCATCCTCTGAATGCTCTAGGTCTCTAGTTTGTGGCTGTAAAGTCTCATGAGGCTGTGATTATCCTAGAGGTCACCACAGGTCATTTCATACAGTGAGGTCACGTTGGTCAAGGTCACACATGAATCCAGTTGGGCTCATTGGATCCACCAGAGTCTCAGCTTTACAGTGAGACCCAATTTATGTAATTCAAGACTGTAACTGCATGTGATGATCATAAAGTGGGCATGTCTGTAAAGGGGAGACTCATGGGTACCCAGAGAACCCATTTACATTCACTGATCTGGAGGTCAGAGGTCAAGCTCACATGACATGATTGAACCTCCCCTGAGCTCACTGAGATGCTGCTTCAGGTCACCAATAAACACATTTCACATCTTCACACAGAGATCAGACAGACAGCTTCCATCAGTTAGTTTAGATCCTTACTGGAGAAGATAATAATAAGTAGGATCCTTCTAACGCAGCAGCCGTCAGCTGCCAGCTGCCTTGCTCAAGGGCAAACTTTAATTCACTCCCGACACAAAGAGGAACGGTGTGATGAGGTTAGGAACGAGGATTTTAACTACAGACGCCGAGACAGCGAAGAGAGGATGTTATGAAACAGAGAGGCGGGTTCAATTTACTGGGTCAGAACACCGACGCAGACGACCAAACAAGCATCGCCCTGGGACAGGCACACACACACACACACACACACACACACACACACACACACACACACACACACACACACACACACACACACACACACACACACACACACACACACTTACAGTGGCTTCACAAAGTATTCAGACTTCTTCACTCTTTTACACTTCATTGTGTTGATTCAAATTTAAATGGATAAAAAAATACAATTGATGCTCATCAATCTACGGTCAATAACCCATAATGATAAAGTGTATAAAAATGATATAAAAATATTTACAAGAAACAAATATAAAATAGACGAAAAATACCACAAAAGTATGGAAAAAATACTATAAAGATATGTTCGTGAAACAAATATAGAATGGAAGAAAAATACCAAAATAACATGAAAAAATATTACAAAAATAGATACAAGAAAAAAACATTTAAAATAGAAAAATACAAAAAATTAAACAATACTATGAAGATATTCACAAGAAACATAAATATAAGAAAATATAAGACAAATATTTATTTGGGCGGTGCTTGGTAATTCCTCAACTGATCTCAACATGGCTGACGTGTTAAAAACAATTATTAATTAATGAATTATTAATTAGTTAATTGCATTAACAATTACGCAACATAACTGTTAAAAAGTGCAGTATGTTCCAGGATGTACTTTGTTAAAAAGATCAGAGAGTACTTTAGTAGTTTGACCTTATTTCATGAACATGCTTCAGACATGATGTACAACACGGCTCATACAGAGAGAGAGAGAGAGAGAGAGAGAGAGAGAGAGGAGCTCGTCAGAGGTTGACGAGAAACGCTCGGAGGAGGAAAGAGCAAGCCAAGCGTGTGGTCTCACACACACACACACACACACACACACATACAGTATCTGATGAATAGCTGAAATGGTATGGAAATAAAGCGGGACAGATGCACCTAGGCCAAGAACACATCAGAGCTGATGGATGCAGACGCTGCTTCAGCTCAGTAAAGGGACATTCTGTTGTTTTACTATACAGCTGTGAGTCTAACCCAAACTACAAGAACACAGCTGTTGTCTTCAGTTTCTCTGAAAAGTGTTTAAGGACTCTGTGTTTTGAGATTCGGCTCAGCCTCGGCCGTCTGAGCTGCATTCAGGGACCTCATCCAACAACAGACAGTCTGTGATTCAGCAAGTCTGACGAGCCGGAGAGGAAAAACATCTCCTGATTCCTCGTATTAAAACTTAAATTACTGCAGTTTGCTGGATTGACATGTTTATGCATCGGCTGTGGTGTAACCATGTGTGAGTGTGTGTGTGTGTGTGTGTGTGTGTGTGTGTGTGTGTGTGTGTGTGTGTGTGTGCAGTACATGTTCTATGCTAATAAAGGTGCACGTATAATACGGGACACATTCATGTTTATATTACGGGACAGTCGACGGTGGAAGCCTGAACATGACGACATGAAATATGGAGCATATTGATATGAGGTGTTATATAATATATAATATATAATATATAATATATACGGCTGCAGGTTTATACAGTTTGCTCCAGGAAGTACTCAGACCCTTCACTTTATGCACACGTTGTTGTGTTAGAGATGTAGTGTTAAATGTGCCAAAGCAAAGGCTCTGAAAACCGATTATTACTAACTTATGGTATATATATAGATATATACTGTATATATATAGATATTCATATATCTATATATATACTGTATTTATATCTATATATATAGATATATATATCGCCCTGAAGGGGTTTATTTCACAACAATGACCCGCTCGCTGTACATTATCTCGCTTATTACACAGCTACACAAAAACGGTCTGCCAGAGTCCAACATCACAACTGTGTCCATAGCAACGGTCTGGAATCCATAGCAATGGTCTGTTGCACATAGCAACGGTCTGTTGGACATAGCAACGGTCTGTTGTACATAGTAACGGTCTGTTATACATAGTAACGGTCTGTTATACATAGTATCGTCTGTTATACGTAGCAACGATCTGTATTAAAATATTAAATCATGATTAATCACACATTTTTATCTGTTAAAAGTGTACCTGTAAAGGGAGATTAGTCAAGAATTTAACACTCAAATATGCTGCTTTATGTAAATGTATGTATATATTTATTATTGTAAATCAATTAACAACACAAAATAATGACAGATATTGTCCAGAAACCCTCACAGGTACTGCATTTAGTATAAAACAATATGCATTACATGTAAACATTATATTATATATTATTCTGCATAACGAGTATTTTACGTTTGGTACTTTAAATGTATTTTGATGATAATATTTTTACCACTTTTGCTTATTTTGAATGCAGGACTTTTACTTGCATTGAGTATTTATTTGCACTGTAGTACCTAAAGTTAATACGGTAGCGGTAGTGTTTGTTGTCTTTCTGATCTGTAGTTATACACTTCTATGTATAGAAGTTATGGCCTAAACTGTAGTACAATGATTTGGTAAAATGAAAATGTTGACACAAACTTTACTTAAAGCTACGACAAGAAATGTGACCTTTGCGTTGATTCTGGCGGTCCCTGTGGACAAAAGTGTTTCCGAGCACCAGAGTCCCTTTAGAAAGCCTCTGATTCTCCTGCAGCAGTCTGCCAGTCAGCAGGGTCTGGCAGTCTGCCCCGCTCAGTCCTGGTTCTGGTTCTCCTGTGCCTCCCTTCCCTTGAGCGGGCCCAGTAATACGGCCTGGGCCTCCAGCAGCTTGATGTCGGAGTTGGCTCCCAGCGAGGCGGAGCAGCGAGGTGGAGCTCTCCTTGGCAATGGATGTAAATCGTCCAATATGGGTGTAATTGGTATGGATACTGGTTTGATATATTAGTTATGCGCAGCGTTCTCCATCCATTTCAAGTCTTTTTGCACCAACTGTAGTTTTGTCACCAAAAACCTTCCATATACAGTAGAAGCGATGAGGCAGAAGGGGAATAGCTCACTCAGGACCAATCCCATCAGCCCCTTTCTCTTCGTGTCCTGTCAGGGCGCCGTGATGGAGAGCGAAAACTCTCCCCAGCACTATAGCTCTCCTAAGAGCACGCCACTGTTCAGAAGCAGCGGCGGTGAATATGCAGCACCTTCAATTCAATTAGCCTGAGAGGAGAAAACACATTTTGTCACCGTGCTGCTGTTAAAACGGAGCGCAGCCGCTGCCCAGCGCAGGAAATGATTCACTGATATCAGGCGGCGAGCCAAGCAGCCGAGCTGGCAGAGGACCACGGGGACCGTTTGGCTTCAGGATGGAGAGGATGGAGAGGAAGGGGGGGGGTGACCCTGACATGCAGCCGCCTCCGTGCGTCATGTCGAAGCTCCGTGTTGGATGATAAACCTTCACACCTCCACAGCCGTGTAAGATCCCACCTCTGTGGAGCTGCTGATGTTTTTACATCAGACACGCTGATGTTTCAGACTTCATCTGACATGGACTGAATGATGCTCTTTTATTATGTCTGCAAATGTTATATATATATATATATTACTTTATGCTGAGCTCAGCCAAACACTCAGACAGGTAACGGTTTAGCTTGATGACGTGTTAGCGGCGTGACACCTGCAGCTCTTCATCTCACTGTGGTTGTCTCTGCTTGCACTATCCCCCCCCCCGTCTCCCCTCCCCACCCCGTCGCAACACTTAAAACTGATATACAGTCAGTGTCAGATAGATCCATCAGACCTTGTTGCGTAGAGCAGCAGTACGGCTCTATAGGGCCGTCTGACAGCGAGGTAAAGCGGGGAAATTATTCTAAAATACGTCTTTCTGCTGCTCCCGTCCACAGCTGACGGGGAACTAAAGCCGTTCTATCGTCTCTTCACCAGACTCCATTGACAATGTCAGTCATTTTACCTCTCAGAACCGCTGCATGTGAGGCACTAATCTTGTTGGTTAACGGTTAATAATCGGTTAACGAGGGTCGGTTATCGGTTAAGAACATTTTTCATAATTAGCTGGAATGGGCTTGAAGGGAGTATAAAAGTTTATTGACACTAAAACATAGTAAAATGTAAATGTTGGGCTGTGAATCCATGAGGAACTCCACTGGGAAGCTGCAGGATGATAGAAAAGCCTCTTGGATCCATCAGTCTCAGACTCCACTACTGTTTCTCACAGTGAGTTGGTGCTCTTGTAGTTCTGGAACAAGGCCCCGGTCTCTCTTCTGTTCTTCCTTTCAGACTGTTTGGCCCTAAATTGGCTTCCTGCGTGGCGGCCCGTCAGAGGCGGTTGGATCAGTCTGCTGCTGAAGGTGCTTTTCTGTTTCTCGGCGGGGTTGACTGATCGTCCCTGACTGCCAGTAGTTGGTTCATTGTGCTTTGTTGTTGCTCGGGCTGCAGACAGTCCAGACCCACTCCTCCTCCTCCTCCTCCTCCTCCTCCTCCTCCTCAACGCTGAGCCAACCTGACTCATTAGCTTAGCGAGTCCTCTGGCATCGCCCGCACTGACGCCACCGGCTTCACCTTAAAGTCCTCTGCAGGCCGGCGTGGAACTCTCTACGCGTTAACATCAAGTCCATCCTGCTGTTTGTGACCTGCTGCTGTCTGCGTGGTCGTCTCTCTCCAGTATTCATGCACAGTGCTGCTTAACCTCCCGTCCAAGAACTATCAGACAGTGTGTTCAGTCTTTTAGTGATATTTCAAAGTTAAAGAAAATACATCTGTCAAAGCGTCAAAATGCCACCAAGGTCTGAGATCAACTTTCTTCACTTCCTGACACTCAGTAATTTAATCTGATACTTTTGAAATCTCTGCGCTAAATGAAGGAATAACATTTTAGATCTGATGTCATTCAATGTTCGATATATTTTATATAAAAAAGCATTATATAAACAATAAATTACAGTGTTGGATTACACCGTGGAGGGAGGGTAGTGTACACAGAACTGTACTTTGTTATTGTCATCTATAGTGGTTATTTACATAAAAACACACAATTCAAATGATTATTTAAATATTTGCTTTGATTAAAAAAATCTTAAATTGTTATGAAGTTAAACAGCTCATAAATCTCTCTTTAATATCTATTTTATATTCTCCTTCAAACAACTGGATTTATTCAAGTTTATCACCAAAAACTACTTTTTACGAGATTACATTTGAACACATCATGATAACGTTGTAATTATATATTATATATAACATTCACCCAATAGGCATTTTTCCTGAGCAGACTTTGAACGCCTCATAATAATAACTCAATGGCACCTCTTTTAATGTTCATATCTCCGTTATTTAACCAGTCAGGACTGAGCTGCTAACGGCTGCTAACAGCTAACGTTGCTAACTCTCCTCCTGATGATTTCAACACAGGTTGGTTGTTCACAGTGTCGCGTTATCAGGGACAAAATAGGATGCGCCGCCTCAGGTTTAGTAGCTGTTTTTCTCTCCGCCGTGTCTCCGGTCAAACAAACTGAATCATGATACAGCGTGCGTACGCGTCATTGTGCCAAGAAAGCGGACAACTGCGGTTCTCTATTCCATCTCTAGCGTTTTCCCTGCCTGCTAAAGTGCCGGTTGTCTTGATGATTTCACCGGCGGGTGGTGGGTGCTAATTTCAGACCCTGAACGCCACTAATTTCTTTAACGTATTTACACAACTTTTGTTTTTCAGCGTCCTGATATCTAAATCTTTTCATAACATATAAACCTACATCCGGCCCAAATTTCATGCTTTTATTACAAACTGCACAAACAATTGTGAAGCTTTACTGCCCCGCTATAGTTATTACTGTTATTATTAAAATACCATTCTCCAGTTTGTTGTTAATGAAACACACAGCAGACAATCAGATGATGACATCATGTGTTTCAGTTCTTAGTGAAACATGTGACTCAGGATTATTTTACACATAAATCATAATGTCCATATTAGTGATCTCCAGCGTGTCAGTTAGTGTTCCCTCTGAGTGTGTCAGCTGTGGTTATTAACACGCGCACACACACACACACACACACACACACACACACACACACACACACACACACACACACACACACACACACACACACACACACACACACTCACACACTCTCTGGTATCAGTTCATATTGTGGTCAAGGTCGTACTGAAGATTAAGTGTTTTATAGATGTCGTCAAATCTCCATCAGACAGTAGAGGAGGAGACTCAACGCTCCAAACCAGCCAGCAACCTTTAACAAACACTTCACACTCAATTAAAACATACTACGGTACATAGTATATATATATATATATATATATACACTACTATTATATATACTATTATATATACTACTACTATATATTGTGCTCTGATATCACCTCTGAGTTAAGCCTGGTTAAAAAAACACTCAATTTAATGATCCAACATGTTGAAGTACAAATGTTTCTGTTTCTAATGTCTCCTTTCCTCCTTCCTCATTTCCTTTATCCACTTTGTTTCCTTCTTTCTCTCTGTCCTAGCACCCTTAATCCTGCCTTCCTTCTCTCCTTGCTTCCTTTATCATTCCTTCCTTTTGCACTATCATCCTTTATTATTTCTTCCTTCTTTCCTTGCTTCTTTCATCATTCCTTCCTTCTCTCCTTCATTCCTTTATTATTTCTTCCTTCCTTCTCTCCTTGGTTCCTCTATTATTCATTCCTTCCTTTGTCCTTGCTTTCTTTATTATTTCTTCCTTCCTTCCTTCTCTCCTTGCTTCCTTTATTAATCCTTCCTTCCTGTCGGTCTGTGTTTCTGTCCTTCTTCCTTCTTTCCTTCCTTCCTTTGTTCTCTCCTTGCTTCCTTGATTATTCCTTCCTTCCTTCCTTCAGTCTCTCGTCACCTCTGCTCGTCTCTAACATCTCCGTTAGTCATGAGCGTGTTTTGTTGACGTGGTGTTTATGGTCATAATTCATCGCTGTATTTATTACCACCTCAGCTGCAGGTGTGTTGTGTCAGTGATTACATTAAAGTGGGATTAAAGGAAACATGCGTCAGTATGTGAGGCGGCCAGCTGTCCAGCCGGTTAAGAACATTTTTCGAAAATGAGCATCCCTAGTATCGTAGCAACCAGACACAACCAAAGCGTCTCGTTGCCCCTCTGTGATCTGAATTTAACAATAAACAAGTATTTCATTTGTTTTAAAACCGTCATAAGCAACAATATACCGACTAGCAACCTAACAATAAAGTTTATTTATGTAGCACTAAAATCAGGATGAATTAAAGGGACTGTATGTAACTTTTTACACGAATAAATCATTTTTTATTGACTTTCTGGGTTTCCTCTATCAGCATACAGGCATACACAGCTAAGGAGAGCTAATGTTTGGTTAGAAATGGAGTCCGCTAACGGAAACAAACGACCAGCCTCCAACAGAAACTCCACAGAAGCACAGAAAAAACAAAGTTATATCTGGTGAAGCCCGTCCTGCAAAACAGGGACGTGACCGACGTCGGAGGAAAACTAGTGTTGTGGGAGTGTGTGTGTGCACGTGGGAAGTGAGTGATGAAGCAAGAGAGAGCGAGTGGTGGCGAAACAAGCGAGCAGCGGAGCAGAAGAGAGTTAGTAGCTCTGAGAATATCTAGTGAATGTTCAGAGGAAGTTTGTGCAGAAATAACTGCTGCAGCTCCTCCAGACCAGCAGAGGCTTCCCGTGTCGGTTCCTGCTGCTGAGTGGAGCGGTTAACTCTGGAGCGAGTAACGTTACCAACTCCGACCCACGTGTGCGAACACGAGCGCGAGCAACAGGACGCTGACTGTCGCTGACTTAGCGGCCACAGGTGTCGCTGTTAACAAGACATTCCTGATTCTTACATAGAGTCTCTTTAAAGGGACTGTTTGTAACTTTTTACAGGGAACAAATCGACAGGGTCCGGATCCCATGCGCGCCTGCGTGTGGCCGGAGTCTCTCTTCCGCTGCCTGCCTTCACTCAAACACGGCGCTCGTTCTCTCTCTCTCGCTCCAACTCTCCCGTGCATGCTGCTCACTCCACCCTGCAGCAGAGTTAGTGTAGCTCTGAGAATATCTAGTGAATGTTCAGTGGACGTTTGGTCAGAAATAACTG